>PVKA01008183.1:0-67549 GCA_004027165.1 Ctenomys sociabilis | reverse complement strand
TGGCCTGATAGCCAAAAGCTAAATCTGAGAAACCAAATCCACTGAAAGAAGGAAGGGTCTGAGATGGTATCCCCAGCTCTGCATTCACACAGGTGACCAGTAAGGTGAACATCATGCTTCGAATGCACTCCAGGCAACTCTGCTGGAGACAACGACCCAAGGTTCAAGCAGCCACCCAATAAATAGTGAGTCCAATCAACTGCCTGCTGAAACTAAAGAAACTAAATACTCATGGAAGAAAAGAAACACAACCTAGAGATTCTGCAGCTTCTCAATGTCCTGGATAAGGGCCAAACTTACAATATATAAGCAATCAAGAAAATGGAAGATATTCTTAAATGAAAATCAACAACACTCACCCTAAGATACCTCATATGTTGGAATTAACAGACCAGGACTTTTTAAAAGCTAATAAATATCTTCTAAAGTGAAAGAAAATATACTCACAATGAATCAAAAAAGAAGAAACTGCAGCAGACTGAAACAAACAAACAAAAAAAGCAAATGGAAATTTCAGAACTGAAAAGCATAATGCAAGAGATGAACTTACAAGAAACTGGGTATGACAGAGGAAAGAGCAAACAAACTTGATGACACATCATTGAGAATCATCTACTGCATGAAAAGAATATGAAAATAAAACTTAAATACTCAGAAGTCTTTGGAATGTGTGTGTGTGTGTGTGTGTGTGTGTGTGTGTGTGTGTGTGTGTGTATGAGTGCTAGAAGGGGAGAGGAAGAGGAGGGCAGAAAAACTACTTGAAAAATTAATATTTAATACTTCCCAAATTTGAAGAAATATGAACATTAACATATTCAAGATACACAACAAATACCAAGCAAGACAAATAAACAAGGTCAGCCAAAGAATATTGGAGGTAAACTACTGAAATCCAAGAATAAAAACAAAATCTTGCATTAAAAATAAAAAGCACATTATAAAAATAAATTGTTCAGAAGAAAATAATTCAACTAGCAGCTTGACTTCTCAAACTATGAGAAACTTCTCATGACACAATGAAACATCTTTAACAGGCTGAAAGAAAAAATTACTAAGATAGAATTCCTATGCCCCATAAATAGATCCTTCAAGAATAAACTAAAACTTCTTCAGAGAACTTCAGTCTTTGCACTCGTATTCGGCTTGGCCTTCATCGCCTGGCTTGCAGCGCAGACCCTTTGGCCACTGGCTTGGATCCTTCGCAGTCTGGCGCAGACTCTTCAGTCTTCCATTGCAGACCCATTAGCTGATAGGTAGAGACGGAGTACTGTGGGGAGCTTCAGACCTTGGGACTGAATTCTTCAGTAGGGGTGTGCAGACGCCCTCTGCAGGCTCCCTCATCTGACTCTGCAGCTGACTATTGCCAAGCAAATTCTCTCTTCCCAGCCAGTCTGCCATGCTGTCTCTGCTTGGAGTCTGACAACCATGGACTAACTTGTTGAAATTGTAAGCCCAAATAAACCTTGCTTCCTTTAAATTTGGGGTGTGAATTATTTGGTCCCAGTGATGGGAAAGTGACTGATAAACCCACATCATAGGACCTGTCACACTGGAAGTGCTACTGAACAGTAGAGGAAGGAACATGCTTGTACCTTATATAGGAACCTGGCTGAACATAAATCATGAATGAAGCCTTCTGGTTCTTCAAAAGCTGTCTTCAAACCATGTATAAGGCAGGTGATGCTCGCAGTGTAACAAGGACCCACCTTGCATCTGCTGGTGGGCAGAACAGCAGGCCCTGCCCAACAGGCAGTGACCCATGCTGCACAGCTCCTCTATCTGTAGATAAGGCAGAAGGTATTCAAGAAATGCTGAAAGAATGTTAAATAGTGTGAGTGAGACTGCCCGGAGCCACCAGATCCTGAAACCACCCAGAGTACAGGCCCAGCATGGAATGCTTCAACAGAACTCCCTGCAAAGAGGCTAAAGGCAAGACCTACCCAGCTGATTCAGGAGCAGAACATCTTGATAGAATGAAACAAAGGATTTACCTGCAAGGCTGCAGCAGGAAGAAGTGGAACACAGCAGCCAGACCTAAGCCACACCCACCTGGAGGAGTCTGAACTTCCTAGATCCAGACCTGCTGCTAAGGTAATAACTCTAACCTCTACACCAAAGGTCAAACGTCAGTGATATACAAAATGACAAACAGAAGGAACAAAAAGCAGTCTCAGGCCCAAGTCCACCCAGTACAAATGCAGAAGACACCAGCATAGAGGAAATTGGAAGTCACACACCTGAAATCTCTGAAATAATAGCATTGGAAGTAAGAAACAACTGCAGAAAGGTATAGGAGAGATCAGTTCAGAAATTTATTTATTTATTTATTTATTTATTTTTGTCTTTTTGAGACAGGGTCTCACTATGCAGTTCAGGCTGGCCTTAACCTCACTTTGTAGCTCAGGCTGGTCTCAAACTCACAACAATCCTCCTGCCTCAGCCCCCCAAGTGCTGGGATTACAGGCCTGTGCCACCATGCCCGGCCAGAAATAATTTATGAAATAAAAAAGTAGTGATAACTATAATCAAAAACTACTAAGTACTTCTAAAGAATACACTGATAAAAAAAAATAGAGCAGAATACAAAAATGATGGAACTCCTGAAAAGCAACATAGGAAAGAAATAGAATGTATGAACCAGATTCAAGGTAATATACAGGAAATTAAAACCTCAATTACAAGCTGGCAAATCCATTTGAGTGAAAGTGAAAATAGACTTTCTGACCTTAAAAGACAACATTGCAGCTAGTAAAAAAGTAAGCAAAGATCTCTTAAAAACAAATAGGATGCAGGAAATACTAATTCAACACCTGCAAGACAATACAAAGATGAACAATGTGAGACTAATAGGCATCAATGAGAAGGAAGGAGTTAATACAAATGATATGAAAGAATATGGACACAAGTAATAGCAGAAAACTTCCAAAATATGGGGCAACAATCTGATATTCAGTAACCAAAGCATATAGAACTCCAAATAACATCAACCCAATTAAAACCACTCCCAGACATATAATAATCAAGATCCCAGAAATTAAGCACAGAATAGCATACTAAAAGCCACTAAAGAAAAGAAACACTACATTTCAAGGAAAACCCATCAGGATAACGGCAGATTTCTCTTCACAAACTGTCAAGTTAAGAACAGCATGGAGCAAAGTACTTCAAGTCTTGCAAGAAAACAAATTCCAACCCACACTGATATACCCTGCAAGACTCTCTTTCAAGTATAATGGAGAAGTAAAATACTACCATGAACAAAGAACAACTAAAGAATTTCATGACGACAAAGCCAAGACTGCACAGACTACTAAATGATGTTCTAGAGAGGGAGCAAAATGATCACAACCCCATGAATGACAATAGAAAGAACACACCAAATAGGGCACACAATTAAACAGGAAAATAAGAGGTATACAATAGTAGTCTTTCAATTACTCTTTTGTGCACAGCAGCAAAATATTTCCATCAGCACACTCAACAAATGGACTTTCTTGTACCCTATGGGTCATGATTCCATATGGGTCTACAGAGTGGTTTTCAAGGAAACAGCTGTAGCTCAGTCCCACAAGTGACACCTGGCCACCAGTAAGTGTCATGGTCATTATCTATGTCCACAACACCCGGGAACTTTGTGTGATATCCTATCCCCAAACTGTCAGAAGTGACGGTCATTTATTTGTCATTCCAGTATTTACCTTATGCTTTATTCTTAGTACTTCTTTACTACCATGAAAACTTTTTCGTAGTTCAAATGTTTTGAAACATTTAATTTTTAATTAGTGTTTAATTTTCTGAATAATGCTTAATCTTAATTTTGACTCAAAGATTTATGCTGTATCTTTGAATTACAATTTATTTAAAAGACATCATATGATATCTTCTCCTAGTATTAGAAACTTTAAAGTTTCCATTTTCTGTTGACTTTATATTACTTCTTCCCTGTCTTTTATACACACATATATATACGAAAAATATATATACATGCATAACCCAACATAAAATTGGTACTGTTTCACAGAAATCTTCAATGAACTTTTAAATAAGGATTCATCTAATATACTTTATATAGTCCTGTATAACTATCATTTTGAGAGCTCTTTATTGTTCATCCAGGAGCATACGGCAACTTCTCTTGCCTTTTGAATTATGCTCTTCATTATTTCCTACATACTACGTCCAGAAGTATTAAAATATTTCAAGTTTGTATAACTAGAAAATATTTTACTTTTAGTTTTCAAAGGTATGTTTGTTAAGTATAAAATTCAAAGAGGATAGATCTTTTTTTTTTTTTTCTCTCAGTCCTTTAATTAGTCTAATTTCTTATACACTTGGTCCTTTTTTTCCCTTTCTAATGTGGAATAAGATGTTATTTAATTTTGTTCTTCCATAGCTAGTATCTTTTATGTATATGCTTTAATCATTTTTTTCTTTACAATAAGTTTTGGACAACTTCATTTTGTGTATCTTGGTATAATTTTATTTAAATTTCTTGTGCCAAAGGTTCATTTTTCTTGAAAATGTGGTATTATAAGGTGAACTAAATTCAGAAATTTTAAATCTTTAAATATTTATTGCCGCCGGGCGTGGTGGCGCATGCCTGTAATCCCAGCACTAGGGAGGCTGAGGCAGGAGGATTGTTGTGAGTTCGAGACCAGCCTGAGCTACAAAGTGAGCTTAAGGCCAGCCTGAACTGCACAGTGAGACCCTGTCTCAAAAAAGACAAAAAAAAAAAAAAAAAAAAAAAAAATTTATTGCCTACTCCTTTCTACTTTGAGAATTCTAATTATATGAATATAAGTTTCTTGGTTTTGACACAGTGAACTATTATGGTTGATCTGTAAATTCTTCATTTTTATTTTGGACAATTTGTATTGTTACATTCATTTATGTTTGCAAATAATTTATTTTCTATTTGCAATCTATGAAAAAAATTTTTTAAATGATACAAAAAAAAGAATGAACAATTAACAAACTTACACTGGAAGAAAGGTTAAAGGCAGCCCTCAAAACAAGAAAAATTATACCATTTAAAAAACTCAAAAAAGAACAATGAGCTTTGAGAACAGTGGCTTTGTTTTTTGTGGGTTTTTTTGGCAAAACAGGGATTGAACTCAGGCCCCTTGCACTTGCCAGGGAAGCACTTATTCCACTGAGCCATCTCCGTGGCCCATGGTTTTTTTTTAATAATACTTATGCCTCTTTGTCCTATGAGGTTTAGCATAAAGGGCAAGGTAAAGTGAGGAAGAGGAAATACCATCTGTGCATTTCTGAATTTTCTATGATTTTATTAACTGGGTGCAGACTGCAAAAATTGAAGAATATTAGTATAACTATCAAATGCGCACACACAAAGAAAAAGAGAAAAATTAGTATGGAATTGTAAAAATGAATATATTCTATTATGTACTTTTACAGAAAGAAAAGGTATAAGAGGAGAATGAAAAACCAACAAGAATACAAAACATAAAATTGTAGCCCCCCACTCAAACACATAATTATAGCAAATATTAATTGCTTAATAATAAAAAGTATTTTCTTCAAATTTTTGTTTGTATAATGTCCCGGGCATCAAATCCAGGGCTTCACAGACAGCAAGCACATGCTCTACCAGTGAGCTACAATACACAAGCAATAAAAAATGGATTGTCTTTAAAAACAAGACCAGGGCCGGCCACATAGCTCAGTGGATTAAGCCGCTTGATTAGGCAGATGCAGGGACCGGGGTTCAATCCCTGGCTTGCTGTGCCAGCCCTAACCTCAGGGCACATTGAGACAGCAACTGAGTCTGGCGCGAGCCTGTAATCCCAGTGCTTGGGAGATTGAAAACAGTAGAATCACTACGTGTCTGCTCTGTGTAGTGAACCCCGTAGACCCTGTCCTAAATATATTTTAAAAATAAAATAAAAACAAGACCAACTATATACGCTGTCCACAAAAGCTACTTTTTAAAAAGAGATTGAAAGTTAATGATTGAGCCAGGCATGGTGGCGCATGCCCGTAATCCCAGCACTCGGGAGACTGAAGCAGGAGGATTGTTGTGAGTTCAAGACTAGCCTGAGCTACAAAGTGAGCTTAAGGCCAGCCTGAACTACATACTGAGACCCTGTCTCAAAAAAAAAAACAAGGCCAGGGAGATGGCTCAATAGAATAAGTGCTTCCCTGGCAAGCGCAAGGGTCTGAATTCAATCCCCGGTTCCGTCAAAAAAAAAGTTAAGAAAGAAAGTTAATATTGGAAAAATAGCAGGCATATTATGCAAAGAATTAGCATTAGTGTGTAGAGGAATACATAATTATCAGATAAAATAGATTTTAAGACAACTTATTATGGGAAATAAAAGATATTTCCTAATGATGAATCAATTCACCAGAAAAATACAATAATTAAATGTTGAAGCCCTCATAACAGAATGCCAAATATACATGAAGCTAGACTACTACTCACCAATAAAAAGAAATGAAGCACAGATACATGCCACAACACAGTGGGCCTCAAACATTCTATAAATGAAAAAGTCAGACACAGAAGCCCACACTACAGGATTCCACTCATGGAAAACATCAGGAGAGGCAACTAGGACTGAAAATAGATAAGGAGCCATCTACTGCTGGGAAGAGGGGTTAGCTGTCAGATAGAAGGGATCTTTTATTCGGTGTGATAGAAGCATTCTAAAACTGGGTTATGGTGATCATCACAAATACAGTCGATTTCTTTTTTTTTTTTTGGTGCAGGGTCTCACTATGCAGCCCACATTCATAGTGATCCTCCTGCTTTTTGCCTCCCTCATGCTGGGATTACAGGAGTGCGCCACCACGCCCATCCGGATTGCATCACTGGCTCAGTGCACCAAAGGCAGGGCTGGTGCAGCATATGGAACCAGGGATCGAGCCCTGGTCCCTGAGCTTACCTACGCAAGCACTTAGTCCGCTGAGCTATACCACCGGCCCAATTTCTAAAAGATCACTGAATAAATGAATTTTATGACATGAAGACTGTACCTCAATAAAGTCATTTTTGAAAAGCTTAAAAATTTATAAAGCAAGAATTGACAGCGTTAGGAGATAATAAGACAATCTGACATAGGAATTTTACTAGCTACCTCTGAACAGTTGTTGAAAAGCTGGAAAGGAAAAAGCTGAAGACCTCAAAAATCTGAGTAACTTTCTCAAGTAACAACTGAGAGATGATTACAACCAATCACTACTAGATACATGTTTTGTTCAACTCAAGGGTTCTCAGCAGGGGAAATTTTGCTTCCAAGAGACGTTTAGCAATATCAGAAGACATTTTTTTTTATTGTCACCTCTGGGGGATACTGGTGGCATCTAGCGAGCAGAACACAAGGATGCTAAACATTCTATAATACTATAGGCGCTGCCTGCAACAAAAAATTATCCAATCCAAAACGTCAAGTTCTAAGTTTGCAAGACAGTGCTTTTCAGTCAAGTAGGACAGATCATAAGTCTGAACACAAAACATATCTCAATGACTGAAATCATGTACAATATATTGTCTGATCACTAGAAAACAGTACCACAGCCAGGTGCAGTAGAGCACACCTGTAATCCCAGCACTAGGAGGCTGAAGCAGGAGGAACACTGTGCATTCCAGAGCAGTCTAGGCTACCTGAGTGAGTTCAAAGCCAGCCTGCACTAGATAGACAGACTCAAAAGAAGGGAGGGAGGGAGGGAGCAATCAGTACTAGTAAGCTATCCAAGAAAATTCAAAATATTTAGAAACTATACAGTACACTGAACTAATGGCAAAGGAAACAATCGTAGAAGGCAACTAAAGCAGTGGCAGGATAAAATATGTAGATATATATATATATATATCTACATATTTTAGATATATGTAGATATATACTAATATATAATATATATATATTAGTAAAAAATAAGGGCCATCTTTTCTATTTGAACCACCATATCCCTGGTAACTCAAATAACTTCCAGAATTTAGTAACCATGCAATAAATACTAAATAAACAAAATTGAAAAATGAAAAGATATTTAATGTAAACAATGGCATCAAGGAGGCAGAAATATGATTTTCTTTTTTATATACTCTTTTAAAAACCATCTACAGATCTTCTTTTCAGTTGTGTTTTTTTCTTTTAGTTTGGATTTTTTGAAAGCAGGCCTTACTGTGCATTCCAGCCTAGCCTAGAATTTACCGTGTAGTAAGGTTGGCCTCAATCTTCCTGCCTCGGCCTCTCAAATCCTGGGATTACAGAACACAGCACCATTCCCAGCAGGCAATTAGCAAAACTTTTTGCTTAACCTTCTCATGTAACAACCAAAGGATTATAGCCAAATGGAATCATAGAGAAGTTAGGATCAGATTCTACTTAAAACTCTTGTACAAAGAGTAAAAAAAAAAAAAAGTTTTGTCCTATTAATCCAATTATTTTTCTCTATTCAATAATTTCAGGGAGAGGAAAAATCTCATTAACTAAACTAAAGAAGTTACTGTGCTTTTCTTAATGCTCAATTAAACTATTTCCAACTTTGGAGAGTGAGAAAGTGCTGTTTACCTGCTTGCAGGATCAACGCTGTAGGGAAGAGCAAAACAAGGCACAACCTGCCCATCTGGACTTTTCTCTCTCCCTGCCCTAGAATGAGTCAGAAACCGTACGTGGATAAGCAATTAAACAATATTATTTTGAGATTTGGGGGATTTAAGGATTGTCTCTCCCCCTACCTGCAAGAAAGCTGCTAGAAAAGAAAACCACATTCTTCCCATATATAAGAATCTGATCTGAGGGAAAATACTGCTTGTCTCCAAGGAAATGTATATCACTAAGAGACTCCAACATTCTGAGCAGAAATTGGCATATCTTACTCACCTTTCTCTCTCTCCTAATTCTAGGCATGGAGTTCCCCTTAATACCCCAGTTTAAAAAACATAAAGAAAAAAAAAATACAAAATATCAATAAAAGAGGGATACTACTTGCTCTTTATTTTAAAGTAATTCATTATAAATCACTTACTAGAAAATGAATGTACACTATGTGCCACACATCAGCTTTAACAGACTCTTGAGGAATTAATGTTACATTTCAAATGTGCTTCTAAGGGATCAGAATCATTCCCTGGGTTAGCAGTGTAGGGGCAGTGGTACATAGAAAAACTAAGAGGCAAAAACCCTGATGACCACCCACTGCAGAATCATCACATGCTTATCTGCAGCTGACTCCACCATATTCACCTATGGCTGATGACTGTAAAATCGCATGTTTATGTGTGTATCATGTGCTTGAAAAAAATGGACCACAGTATCCTTCAGAAAATGTTACTCATGGTTATCCCAAATGACTTTGCCCTGTTCCCAGGGCAAAGACTAGGACTCTGATGGGCTATCCCACACCAATCAACAAAACAACTTGGCCCCAATACATGAGCGTATCTCATACATCCCTCGCATCCTAAGTAGATGCCTGCCATCTTACAGCACCATGCTGACACCAAGATAGCTTCTCTTTTGCTTTCTCTATGCTTATGACACTTTAAACTTTTGCTTTATGCTATGATCAGTGCTGACTCTACCATTTTATGCTAAGAGACCCACTTCCCTCTCCACCAAAGTGAAGGCAAGGACACATAAAGAAGCGAGGGTCACTTTGGGGGATCACAGAGTTCCCCTTGCCAGACACAACAATGGAAAAAGTAGCTAGGCTCTGCAGGGCTTGGCCATGAAGCGATAATGTGCTGGCTGGAGGTGGCAGTGGCAGGAGGGTTGGGAAAGGCAGCCACTTCCGCCCATCTGAGGCTCAGGACGTGGCTATCTCCACTAATTGAATGAGCAGACCTCCCAGTACCACCCAGCTCCTCTCTTGTTTGTGCAGGCCTCAGAACTTCTGTTGGTCAAGTGCAACAACTGCACACACACAAGGAGCCATCAAATTGGTACTTAATAAAACCATTCTTTAAACATATTAGCTCTAACAACAAAAGCAAAAGTGTCTTAAAGTCACTGAGAAGCCTTGAAAACCCACAGATTTGCAAAGCAAAAACTCAGCTTAAGTAAAAAGGAAAAAATTAAGATAAACAACAACAAAATTAAGCTCCAACTGGCCTAACAAATCTTATGAGGCAAACAAAGTACAACCAAGGGAGCACTTAGGCTGGAATGGAAAATCTCCAAGCCCCAATTCTAAAGAGCCTTCATCAAAGTAAGCTGGAAAAGTCTGCACTTAAAATGTCTCTCCAAATCTATTACAGAAGGAAACTGTTGGTCTCCATAAATCTCTCCACTGACATTTGGACTACAATCATAAGCAACATTTACAAAGAGTAAGACCCACAAGGGAAAAAATCATTGTTTTCTAAAACTGTAAAGACTGGCACATAAATTTTCCACAAGTGAAAAAAACAAAGAGGCTAAGGAGAGACAAAGACAAGTGCCCCTAGAGGCTAATTTGCTGCTTGGGATACAGGGCAGTTTAAGCCCCCAGTGAGATCCCACAAATGTGGGTTTTGATAATTCTGACAGAAGCAGTCTGCAGGCTGCATACTGAAGACTCTTCAAAGGGGGTTCCAAGTTTCTACTAAGTTCTGGCATCTTATGACAACAGGAATAGCCTGTGGGTGATGTGTTTTCTTAGAAAGTAGAAGGCTTTCTAACAATATAAGCTTTCTAAAAATGGAATGCATCCTGGGGAGATTGAGTTCCCTGACTCTGGACAGTGGCCAGAGGATGCTGGTGACCAACTGGCTGGTCATTTTCCCTCAGAAGGGATGTGGGCACTGGGAGAAGATGGGCTAGATGATGCCTAGAATCCTGGCCAGTAGAAGGATCTAAGGAAATGAAGGGGAAAATAAAAATCTCTTGTCTCAAATTATACAATCACTTCAGGGAATAAAAAAATATAGGTTCTTAAAATTATCTCACCTTCCAAAAAGACACAACCAGATACTATCATGTACTTTCACAGAACAAATATAAATATATACTGGACTCACTATAATAAATACCATAGTATTCTGAAGAAGTTTGGCATAGGTTTCCTGTCCATGGT
This sequence comes from Ctenomys sociabilis, assembly GCA_004027165.1. NCBI lineage: Eukaryota > Metazoa > Chordata > Mammalia > Rodentia > Ctenomyidae > Ctenomys > Ctenomys sociabilis. The sequence goes on along the minus strand of PVKA01008183.1, from coordinate 56,527 downwards.
GACCCTTCAGCAAATAGCAAGCTATAGCACAGCTTCTGCAGTGTAAATACTTCAGGATGCAATCTTTGTATTTGCTAGAATTACGTGACCAGTTTACAGGCAAAAAAAAACAAAACAAAACATAAAACTATAAATATGACTGAGCCTGTCACCAGGTGAAAATCCATATGGCATACTGCCAAGGTAGATTCAGTATCAGTGTCAACTTCAAAGATCACCAAACAGGATTAGACCAGCTGGAGAGCGTGAGGCAGATCCTGAACTATAGAAGTGAGAACATGATGCCCCTTGGTTCTGTTTCCATACCACGAACTCATGGGGCAGCCTGTACTTCTCCTTCACAGCATGTATACTCATAATCACATGAGCCAACTACTAGTTCTGTTGTTAGTGTGTTTTCACAGTAGAAATTCCAGAAAGGCAAAATTCTCACTGTATCTGTGCCTCCTATTTTTGCATAACATATGAGAAAAAACAAAACAAAGTAACTATGTTTACTGAGTAAAAGAATAGCCATACAGCCACTAGATCAGTAAAAGTGACATCTGAGTCTCAGGGACAAAGATGTGGGGAAACAAGAGTGTTGAGTATGTAGCCTGGCATTACTACCTCAGGAATTGGATACTTTCAAATGATAGTAGTGCTAAGCACATTATATGACCTGACAAATCTACTTCCATGCATGCCTCCAAGAGAAGCCTGCATCATGTACACTGCATTTTATGTATTGAGATGTTCACAGCAGCACTGTTCATAACTGCCTCAAAGAAGAAGCAACCAAATATTCATGAACAGTGATTAGTAAACCATGGTTTATTTATGCAATGTAACACTATATGGCAATAATAAATGAACTACAGCATCACTGAAAAACACAAAGAAATCTCATGAGACATACTGAACAAAGGAAACCAGGACACAAAGGGGTAAATGACCATTCACATAAACATCAAAAACAAGCCAAACCGAGCTACAGACTTTAGAAATGCTATAATATGTAATGAGTTCTAACAAACATTCTGAGATCAGAGACATCAATATGTACACGAAATCTTCCAAATAAAAGTTTATAAGGATGGTAATTCCAAAAACAAACCAGTATACTCTGTAAAGTTCAATCCGACCTTACTAACAGAATTTTATTTATAATTTTTATATTTTTTAAAAAATCTTAATTATTTATTTGGTACAGGGTCCCACTATGCAGCCACACTCATAGTGATCCTCCTATCTCAGCTCCCCAGTGCTGGGATTGTAGACTGTACCACCATGCTCATTTTTGGTGGGTGGCACAGTGTACCTGGGATTCTGGGGCCAGCATGGCATGAAGTACTGAGGACTGAACCCGGGCCCTTGCACTTAACAGTCAGGCATTTAGACCGCTGAGCTATCTCCCCAGCCTAACCTTACTAATACAATTGCAAAAACCCTAAACAAAATTTCAGACCTCGAAGCCCAACAATGTACACTTTAAAAATAATTGGTTTATTAAAAAGATACAAGACAGGTCAACGTCAGAACACCTATTAATATAAACAATTTGGCACTCGTGGGATGTGCCTGCTCTATGACCTAGCAATCCTTCCTCATGGAACACCCTAGAAAGACTACCCATCTGTAGAGTATTAACACACTCTACAAAGACAAAACTGCTAGGCACAGCATAGAAAAATGGAAAATTATTACATATTCCTACAATAGTATACTACACCATGATAAACATGGATGAATAGCAATTAACTCTTGGGTAACGGGTGAAAATAAGAAAAACTTAAATTGCAAAGAAGCATTTCAGTCAGTTTCAGGAATATTAATAAGATTTTATTTCCTAATCTGGGTGTTGAGTATATGGGTATTTTTTTATTCTCTATAATCCTGCTGCAGGGCCAGGGATGTAGCTAAGCAGCACTGAGCCTGACTAACAAAGGCGGGCCCCAAGTCTGTGTCCCAGTACCCCTCCCCCCAAAAAAGGAAAGAACAGAAAATATTAAAATCCTGCGGTAATCCACACAGGCATTTTGCTACATGTGTTAAATAATATAAGGATATTTCCACAATCTGGCAAATTTTCTAACAACAAACAACATGATTGTTCAACAGTTTAATTGCAAGGGAGTGGTGAGGATTAACTATAGATTAAGCCACATTCTGACCAAATGCAGAGTAATGACCATATCTAAGTCATGAGGTGAACTTGTTCTTATGTCAGAGAAACACTGAGTGAATAATTATGCAAATGAATCACTTCTAGGTATGATAATGCTATATACTTTTAAGAAATTCTTACCTTTTAAAGATAAAATAAATAATGAAGAAATTACAAATCAAATGTTCTCTGGAATTTGTTAAAAAAAGTTTGATAAGGGGGAGGAGCATGAAAGAAGAACAAGGTGGATCAAAGGGCAAGCAATTGTTGACCCTGAATAGTACACATGTAGGGTTATTCTATTCTATTTCTGTACTTATTTTTTTGTTGTTTTGGTTTTGGGTTTTTTTGGCTTTTTTTTTTTTTTTGTATTTTAGGGAATGGTTTACAGGGTGTTCAGGGTCTCACTACTAGATTGGACTTGTAATGATCTGCCCATTTTTTCAGCCTCCCAAGAGATGGGATTACAGGCATGTGCAACCACACCCAGCCTCAACTGCCATCTCAGAGCACCCCAGGGTGCAGGGTCGCACAGCAGGCCTGGGGATCAGGGATGCTGCATGGCAGGTCCGGGATGGAACCCCTGGCCCCTGCACCTGCACTTTAATCTGCCTAGCTATTTAGACTCATTTAAATTTTACTGGAATAAAGTATCAAAAGAAAGAGAAAGGGAGGGAAGTGGAAAGGAGGAGAAAAACAAGTATGTGCAGAAAATGTTCTGGGAAGTTGTGTTTTGAAACATTCATAGAGTTATCTCTGATCTAATGGATCACAAGTTTTAGAAAATGTTACAAATTTATCATATGAGAAGAGTACTTACAATTTTTAGTCTCTTTTTGCTTAGCTATGTTTTCTAATTGTTTCTACTACAAACACATCAGAACACTGACTGAAACGCTGTTAGAAAAGACATTATAAAGTTTGCCAAAAAAATAAAGATTGCCAAAACACAGAAAGCCTGCTGCCTAACATAGAAAACGTATACATCTACATTTCTTACCCATTTCTGAGTCACATCTTGCAAAAGACCAAAGTTTAAGTAGAAATCTTAAACCCTAATGTTGTATTGCCTGGAGATGGGGCCTGAGGGTCCTCAGGGTGGAGCCCTGACAATGGATTAGTGTCTCAGAAATGCAAGGAAGCATGCTTTCCCTCTCCACCATGTGAGGACCCATCAGGAAGTCCAGAAGGGGTCCCTCACCAGAACCCAACCATGCCACCATCCTGGTCTCCAGCCTCCAGAACTGTGAGAAATATATTTGTCACTTAAGCCCCCAAACACAGGGGCACTTTGAAGAATCTCTGGGGCTCTACTGTCTCTCACCAGAAAAATACATCATCACACAGAATTTTTCATGTAACAAGAAACTCTGAGACTGCAATGAACCCATAGTCTATGTTGTTACAGTTGTAACAAATAATGAGCTGACATTTACTGCATATTTCCTCTGTGCCAAGCATACTTCTCAGTGTTTTACAAATGTTGATTCATTTAATCCTCCCAGACACATGAGACAAGCACTCTCATCAGCCCTATTTTACAGATAGTGGGGAGGAGGAAAGAAGCAATTTACACAGGAGTTTCACAGCTATTAAATTTCAGAGCTACCACACAAATTTTGGCAACTTAGATCCAGAGCTGGGCTTTGAGCTGCAAAAATGACACTGTGTACAACATTTAAATTAAATATAGCAAGCCAATATGGTATCTTAAATTGTGCGCTGCAGTAGATGTTTCAAATTCAATTAACATTAGGTGCCCACAATGTAGCAAACCCTTTTATTAAACACATAAGCTCACCCAAACCATGACATGGCACTCCGAGGGACTCGCCAGGGACTCACCGTGTCTATCCAGCTCACTATTAGGAGTTGATCCTCATCTGACCTCAAGCTTACTCTACCAAAGCTGATTCCTTCTAAGTCCCAGCAGTGGTCTGTTCCAAAACCACATCTGATTGTCTCATGACCAAAATCTTTTCAAAAATAAGATTTGGTAGATCTAGATCAAGAGTTTAATTTGTAAATCCTAAAACTGGCTCATAGTGCAAAGCAATCCAGCACTTCTGGAGAGCTCTCTTCACTGCTATGCTTTAGCTAGCCGACACACCTTGGGAGAAGACCTGCTTCCAAAAGTCTGCTCTTGAGATTCACTGTGTGAACAGGATTCATGAAACATTTTGTCCACATATATTGAAGGCACCTGGTAAGTGTTATAACACCAACCTGCACTCACACACAACACAATCTAAATATGTGACACAAGTTACATGGGAGTCTTTCAACACTCACAGTTTCACAGTTCAAGCATCGGGTTTCATTGGTGAGCGTTCCCTGAAAAATCTCATGGACCCAAGTGAGTTCTGGTTTATTATTCTCTGCAGGTTCATTCATGTTGCCATTTTTTAATTTTCCATTTTGCTTTTCTTGTTTCTTTTCCTCCTGCAGTATGTCTGCAATAGTGTTCAGCAAATAATTTAAAAACTCATGTGCATCCTGCTGCATGTAGTTATCAAAGAGATCTGGAAAGGAGAAGGTCATTACTTCAGTCTCTGACTCTTGAAAAGCAAACAGACAAAGATTTGCATGCCACCCTACAACTTATACTGAAAAGGTGGACAGATGAGAATACAAATAAATTATCTTTACTATGCAGCTTCCATAGGGAAGTTTCAAAATATTTCCATTTCCTATGCCCAGCAATTTCTTCTATCTTCCTATAGGTATGTGTACAAAACTTGACTCAAATTTTTGTTTGTAGAGAAAAATAGAAATTACCTAAAAAGGTCAGTGACAAAATATCAATATTTAATAGGATGTTACTACCGGTAACCAATTAATCATTGCATAATACATCCAGAGCAACTGAAATCTCCCCCAAAAATCATATCAAACCTTGTCCCAGCCTGAAAAGCTTGACTGAAATACATAAAGGAGATGAAAAGGACACAGGAGGGTGTGTCCCGGTGATGGTGTTCTGAAACCAAGTGCAAATGACCCAGGCTCGGCTGCTGCTCCCTGCTATCAGGAGAACTGGGTTGAGTGCAGCTGTGAAACCTACTATCAGTCATATTCACAACTAGGCTGGGAGCGTTCCACCTTCATCTCTACTCGAATTACTTTTATTTTAGTACATATAAACTACAACTTTAAAAGTCAAACTAAACAAGACTATAAAATGAACATCTCATTAACCAAGTCTGTTGGAGTAAGGGGAATGTGGCAAACACACAAGTTGACACTTCAAATATTTCCCTATTAAAAAAATTAAAAAAAAAAAATTCCAGTATAAAACTTCTGGAACACACAGCTCATTTCTACCACCAGTTCCCCCCAAAACAACAGAAGACAAAAGAAATGTATTAAATCAGGGGGCAGCAGTATATTTTTATCATATACAGATTGTCAATTTGATACCCTTCAATCATCCTGGCAAATAAAATCAGACCCATTATTTTATAATAGTAGAGGATCTGAATAGGTAATATGCACTTACTGTAATCACGTATGACAAGTTCATAAGAGGGTACTATTTCATTCAGTTATTATATTGGCCCTTCTAATCCAATGAATGTTCCATTGAGTAGGTTGCCTTAGGCAATTTTTCTCTTACAATGATCGTACCAAGAATAGTTTTAAAAAAAATTCCAAATGAGATGCTACAGCTTGAATTTTAAAGCATATTTCTAATCCACTTTTACTTACTGTATAATGGATAGAGAAAAACAAATATCTTTCTTTTAAAAATGACAACTAAGTAGCTGACTACATTAATTTTCCTTTTTAAAACTGCAGCTTTTCATTCTGAGAATACAGAGTTGTCAGTTTCCCTCATTTCAGAGTTTTGGAACCATGACACTCCATACTCACCATTCTCTTTTCTCAGCCTTGAAATGAACTTCTTTGGTGGGATGACGCCGACCTTCTTCTTCTGCGTGGCAATGCTGTGGAAAAGGTCTGCCAGGCACGTCAGCAAGTTTTCCTTCTTTTTTTGCTGGGCCTTATATGCCAACACGTTCTCACGAAACGGCCGGCAGAAATACAACGCCTGAAGCACGGAGTTGCAGTAGCATGTGTTCCCAAACTGCCGAAGGACAAGAGGGGTGGCTGACAGCACTGTCCAGGGACAAGCCACCTCTGGGAGAGGTGGGGAGAAGGAGAAGACCAAGCTCTACCAAGATTTCCCGGGATCAAAGCCCAGCTCACCATACCATTAAAAACTACCCTAAACCAGTGACAACCTCCTTGTTGTCAACCAGTCTGAAATGTTCAATGGAAAGTTACAGAGAAAAGCAATTCCTAAGTTTCAATTGCGTATCATTCTGAGTAACATGGTGAAATCTCACAGCAGCCTCCCTGGGATGTGAGTCACGTGCTTGTCCAGCGCACCCACACTAGCTGTTGATGCTCCATTCGCCACAAGCAGCACCTCAGTTACAGCCCCCATTCAGTGCCACAGTGCTTTTGTGCTCAAGGAACTCTTATTTCACAATGGCCTAGTAGAGATATTGATCATCTTATTATAATAAATTATCTTAATTGTTCTTATTTATTCAAACCTATGTTATTTTGTTAACGCTTCATTGTGCCAAATTTATAAATTAAACTTCATCATGCATGTGTGTGTATAGGAAACAAACAGTATACATCAGGTACACTATGATTCATGGTTTTAGGAGTCGCCTAGGTATCCTAAAATCCTATGTATCCCCCACAGATAGGGAGGGCTCCTGTACACAATTCTGGTGCTTCTCTAACTCACACAAGTCTATAAAATGACAATAAGAATTCTGTTTAGGTAAAGCATCTAATTACACCATCTGGTGCTTAGAAAAAAAAGAGAAAAAAAATTTTATTTGAAGACCCAGTAAGTAGCTAGTTAAATAAAAGATCCCACATTCTAGCTCATCAAAGCTCCCATGACAGACTAAAACTCTAAATCAAAAAGAAACTGAGGAACCACTTGCATAGCTCAATCAGCCTTAACCAAACGTGGGCTGTGTTTTCTCCTTTTGTGCTCAAGGAACTCTTATTTCACAATGGCCTAGTAGAGATATTGATCATCTTATTATAATAAATTATCTTAATTGTTCTAATTTATTCAAACCTATGTTATTTTGTTAACGCTTCATTGTGCCAAATTTATAAATTAAACTTCATCATGCATGTGTGTGTATAGGAAACAAACAGTATACATCAGATTCCAGTGTCCCTGCTTATTGGACCAGATGTGTCCTTGTTCTGCAGCATCAAAGGTAGAAACGTTCCCAAGCCACCCTCCCAGCTTCCTGCCTCTTTACCTTCTAAATCACAACCCCCCATTCTTCCAAGATAGCAACTGTCTCAATCCAGTGAGAGTAACCCAAGTCCCTGGCTCCTGCAGACTCCTCCTCAGAGTCTGCACAACAATATTTCACACCTCTCAAAATCAGACTCCAGGATTGTTATTACAGAAGGGAAAACTATTGTCTCACTGGTGTCCAAGTAACTGTAAGACCACCTCTGTGGGAGAACACAGCTGGGACCATCACTTTATGAACAGGAAAGTACCCTAAGGAAACAACCAGATACATGGCACAGACTAGCAAGTGCTACAGACGATGAAAATGGGACAAGAACACATTCTCAGAATTGGCTGTTGGCTTACGTGGCCACCCAAGAGTGAGATGGATGTTTTTCCACACTTCCATGACTACTTATGCTAGAAAATTTCCCATTTTTATATATTTTCAAAAGTTCCTATTTTTATACACAATTATGTAATAGGAGACAAATCTTTTTCCAGAGGAGTTGGAACTTTCATAAATTTTAAGGATTATAAATTAAGTTATTAATAAATACAGATCTCAGAATTCTTCCAACTAAAAAAATGGTCTTAATTCTTTTTATCTTCATAGTCTGCACCTGTATTTTCCATAGCCAAGGCAGAACTCCTATGACTTGAATAATTGTCTTCAGAGAGCTAAGGAGAGGACTGTGCACAGTGGTTTTTTAAAAATGGTATTAAAATTAAAAGTCAGCACTGTACCAGCATAATCTCCTTATCCCAGTGCTTTATTTAGCCTTCTTCCTCCCATTCTCTCTTTTACTCAGTGTCTCACTTCTACCCAGCTGCCTTTCAGTAACACTTGGCCCTGACCCAATGAACACCTCCATGAAAGGAAAGGAACATACATCCAGTCCACAGCCTGCCTCAATCAACATCCTACACAGGAGCTTTCCTCCATCTTCTACTATCGCCCTAGAGCAGTCAGTGGGGGCAAACCTATGGCATGTGCACCACAGCTGGCTGTTTGTTATTAGTGAAGGCTCTACGAGGTTTGCCATCACTGCCTAAGAGGTAGAATCCACCACAGTCCCATTTCACAGATGGTAAACTGAAAGTTCAGAGAAGGCAGATAACTTGCCCCAGAACACAGAGCTAGTGAATAGCAAAGGTAGAACCCAAATGCAGGGCACTGAGGCCAATGCTCTTTGCTTATCTCCCAGGCAGCAATCAGTACAGAGTATTTCTAGCTTCTACTACTTACCATGCCAGGGCACTGACAGACTATGTGGAGAGCAGTTGTTATAGTAAATCTTACATGTTCATAAGTTAACACTCAATAACTTGTTTATAAATTAAGACTCCCACTTCAGAGAGAAAGTATCAGGTAAGAAAAAAAGCTCAGGGCCAGCAAGATAGCCCAGTGGCCTAAAGTCCCTGCTTAGGCAAGCATGCAAGGCCCATGGTTCCATCACATGTGCTGCACCAGCCCTACTCTAGGTGGGCTGAGCCAGCCACCAAAAAAAAAAAAAAAAAAAGCTCAGGAAGGGTGCCTAATACTGCCATATACCTGGTTATCACACACCATCAAGGAAGAACTTGTAAATCTAGCCAGAACAAGGGGGCCACTGCTGAGCACAAGTGAAATGCGGTTACCTAATGACGAGATACACTGGTCCTAGCTTTTCCCCCACAGGATCCCTGTTTCTGGAAGGTACCCTACCAAGTTACACTGACGATGAAGGGTAACACTTTTAAAACTCTGGTTGTACTAACACTTACTGAAACAAAGATTAGTTGAAGAGTTCACCCAGATGAAAAAGGAGGATGCATAAAACCAATGTGGCTACAAAAGCTAATAAAAAAATCACTACAAACATTATGTGTGCAAAGGAAGTCCCTCAAAGAACAGGGAGGTGAAGATGTGCATTTGACCCAGTAATGGGTCTTTTCTTCTGGGACAACTAATACTTTCAAAAATAGATTAAAAATTTCCCTCTCCAACATTTTGTTTCACCTTCACCTAACTACAGCACATGAGCAATTTAAAAATTGATAATGAAAATGGTAGCAGACTTGCATCGCGTATTTCTAAAACATTTGACAAAAATAGTGCATTTTAAATACTTACATTGACCAATCCAAAGTAGTGTTCATTGATAGGAAACTGCTCTGGACCAATGTCTTTTTCCAGAGCAGAGGCATTGGTGCCCTAAAAGAGAAAAATAACAATAGTTGTACTGCATGTAAAAACAAGAAAATAATAGCACACTTAGGCTTTCCATGACTGAAACAAGCATGAGGTGTTTGGGACATTTATGCTGACAGAAAAAGCATGAGACGTAAACCATTAGTTTAGTTCATAATCGCACCCCTATTTTTCCTCTCATTGAAAGTACTCCTTTCCTCAACCTGTTCTATGAGGCTTCAGTCACCTTCCACTAGGAAAGGAGGGTTGAGAGAGGCAGATAAGTAAACTATTACCAAGAACTTCTGGATAAAATATCACCATCACAGACAATTAAAGCAGCTATAAAAACCAAGGCACAGAGTACTATCCTTTCCAAAGTCAATTTCTTCATTCTGGTAAGGATTTACTGTGCACCCCAAGAGTCAATTGATAAAGAGAACAGGGAACAAAATAGGCATGGATTCCTGATGCCATGGAGCTTCCATTTTATAAATGAAGACAGCCAGAAACACAAAGCAAACACATTGAACAGTGTATTAGGAGGTCATAAGTACGGCAGAGAAAAATAGAGCAAGAAATGAGGATGGAGACAAGAGGAAGGATGTGTGGAAGAGAGACCTATAAGTGGTAGAGGGGGGAGAACAACACCTGGAGGAGACTGATCAAGAAAGGAAGGTCTGGCTGGGGAAGTGGCTCAGTGGTACAAGCACCTGCCTGGCAAACACAATGTCCTGAGTTCAACTCCCAGTATTTTAGCCCCCAACTGCCCACTCCCCCCCAAAAAGGAAAGGAAAGCCTTAAAAAGTGTTGAAAAAGAATATTATGAATAATGGAGACAGAGTCTGCAATAGCTCTCAGATGCATCAAACTAGTAACAATACAGTTCAACATAAATTTAACAGCTACTAGGTATTCTTGCTATGTACCAGAGACAGAGCAGTTTCCTATTATGATTCCCATTAAACAGTTTATTTAAAATTCAGAAGAATTTTAAAAAATTGCCCTAAGGCCAGACATGGTGGTGCACCCCTATAACCTCAGCACTCAAGAGGCTGAGACAGGAGGATCCTGAGAGTTCAAGGCCAATTTGAACTTTATAGTGAAACCCTGCCTCAAAAAGTCAAGAAAGAAAGAGAGAGAGAGAGACAGAGAGAGAGACAAAACTAGATCTCTGCCAGTTCACAGTAAAGAGAACCCATACTCTTAATCAAATGCTACCTAAAACAATCCTAACCACTAAACCATTGACTGCCTATAACCAATGATGACTTGTTATTATTATTCTAGGCCTGAATAAATCTGCTTGGATTAGGAAGAGTGACTTAAGTTCAGTACAATAAGGTATGTGACAGTCAAACCTCTTATCCACAGGAAAACTAATTCCAGGACGCTTCTGGAGATTCTCAAGTCCCTTATATAAAATAGGTGATATTTGCATATATCCTAACATGTTAGTCAACTTCCATATATGCTATAACAGATACCTGAGCTAAACAGTTTATAAAGAAGAAAGGTAACTGAACTGCATATATTGCAGGGTAATGATAAACTTCTCTTCTGGAGGGTTAATAACCTAAGTTTGCGGATCAAAAATTAAGAGAAAAGGAAGGATTGCAAGGTCAGCCAAAATTTTGGCTCTAGCCTTTCAAGGTCAGTGAAGATTCAGGACATAGGAGAACCTGTACTGTAACATCACAGAACTCAGCTGTGCCCCAAATTTTCTGATCAAGGAGATTATGGGGCCAGAGAGGTAAGGAATCAATGATGTACAGTGTGCCTAAGGAGGACCACATGGAGAGAAAACATTCTCTCAGGCTTTCACAGAGAGCAAATTGGTCAAGCAATGGCCATGATTCATCCACAAGACTTACACTGGCAAAGGATCTACAAAGCATGATACGGGTTTACAGGATAAATCCTGAGGGTATGTGACTAACCTTATCAGATACAAAAGTTACATTTCTTGTTTTATAGGTCTCGCTTTATCTTGGTCTTAACATCCAGCAGGAAAGTATAAAAACGAGGTATATAAAGTAAAGCCATATTAATATACTAAGCTGTAAAAGGCTCAAGTCAACAGATTCTGCGGATAACCCACTACTATTGTGGACTGCTGTTGGAATGTTTTTCTGAATTCAGGCACTTATAGTATTTAGAGGCCAATGCAATACCCATCTCTGAAAGGACTAAGCAAAAAAAGGGGATACAAAGGAAGGACCATTTTGTATTTGTATATACACAATAGTTAGAATAGATATACAGCTACTTTCACTTAATTTAATGAGTAGAAAGATTTGTACTAATAGTGATTGGACACAATATCTTGTCTGCTTCTTGTACTATGGATAACCACTAAGAAGATAACAATGTACAATGTATTAATCATTGAAACTGTCCTATTAATCAGTTTTGAAAAAATAAAATAAAATGCTAAATGTAATAAAAAAGAAAGAAGAAAGGTTTATTCTGGCTTATAGTTTCAGCACAGGGTCCTTTGGTCCCACTGTCTTTGGCCTATGGCAAAGCAGAATCATGGCTGGGACCTACAAGGCAGAAAGCACTCATCTCCTTCAGGGCAGGCGGGAAACAAAGAGAGGAAGTTCTCAATGCTCCCTTTAAGAACATGTCCCCAGAGGGTCAGGGAGATGGCTCAGTGGAATAAGTGTTTCCCTTGTAAGTGCAAGGGCCTGAGTTCAATCCCCGGTTCTGCCAAAAAAAAGAACATGTCCCCAGTGACCCCTTTCCTTCTGTCAGACCCTATCTCTCACACCATCAGTTAAGGACTGAGCCTTCACACATGAGCCTTTAAGGGACATTTAGATCCCAATCACAGCACCATGTACATCCTGCTGTACACTCCAAATCACCAACAATGCAAATAGCTGTGAGACCATTGTTTAGAAATCTATACATGTTCAGTACAGACTCAGTTTTCTTACTGTTCTTAGTACCTTGATCTGTGCTGAACCTGTGGGATGGTGGGCCAATGGAAGAGTGCACAGAGAACAGGATCGGAGTCTTCTGCGGCTCTTCCATCATTCTGTTATGTCACACTCTCTGCCTGTCACAGAAGAGTCCCAGCTCACAGAAACTCAAAGATTTAGGATATAAAAAGGGACCTGTTCCCTAAGAAATAACCAGCTGCTCTGCTTATTCTTGATTTGCAGCTAGCATCTCCTCTCTCAGAGGAAGCAATGGCCAAACAGTAAGTAGGCTGAGAACAACTCAACACAGTCACCCATCACCAAGCAAACATCACAGGCAAAATAACCCAAATCTAAGCAAACAGAAATGACGGTAAATCCTTTTATTACAACATTTTTCACTTCTTTTATGTTATGCTTTAGATTTAAAATGACCCCAAAGCCTCACGTGTTTGGAAGGTGACTGGGTAATGGGGGCGCTATAGCTGGCCTGTGCTGGAGGGAGGTTCCAGCCAGAAGAAGCGCTGATGGGTGCGTGATCTCCAAGGGTGCATCTCTTCCCACCCCAGCTCCTCTCTTCCTTCCCTGCTTCCTCGCCACCAAGAGTGAGTGGCTCTCTTCTGCCCACCCCTCTGCCTTCTTGCTTCTGCCCTAGAGCCAGCCAGCTGCAGACTGAAACCTCGGCCAAGTGTGAGCCAACACAGACCTTTTCCTGTCATCTGCAGTGTGGGTACGGTGCCTCAAGACAAGGTCTTTTATACCATCCCACTAATCTAAATTTCTTTCCCTGTATTCTGAACTGGGGGGTGGATGAGAATGTGTGTGTGTGTGTGGCAGAAAGTACTACCTCAGGATCATGTAACTCCATTTACGAGGTTTAACATTTGCAATAACATAACAAATTATGATGGGTTTTTTTTTTTTTTTTCCTTTTTTTCTTTTTTTGCGGAACTGAAGATTGAACTCAGGCCCTTGAGCTTGCCAGAGAAGCACTTATTCCACTGAGCCATCTCCCCAGGCCCTTGGTGGGGTTTTATAGTATAGACAAAAATTACTGTAAATTTTCAACAAAGTTACATCTCAATCATAAATCAGTGTAAATGACATGTATTGAAAATACCAACTGACATTTTTCAAGAAAAATTAGACTCTATGGCTTAGAGCCCAGAAAAAAACGTAGCACATGGGGCCAGGGATACAGCTCAGTAGCATAAGCGCTTTCCTGGAAAGTGCAAGGGTCTGAGTTCAATCCCGGTTCCACAAAAAAAAAAAAAAAAAAAAAAAAAAAAATTAGAGCACATGGAGACAGACCTTATTAAATCTCTTTAGAAGAAAAAAGCAGCATATTCAAGTTGATCCATAATTTTTTCTAGTTTGAAAGTCTTAGATTGAGTCTATCTCATCTCCTTATCTTCCTACCTTCTTCTTTGCAGAGGGGGAGCTGAGGAAGGAGGGAGCGGAGTCATCCTGAGAATAGGCCCAGGGCAGCACCCACCTTAGAGGGATAGTGAAATCAGCACCCACAGCGTGGCCCACAGAGGGAAGGGAGGGAACTATGTCCTGCAGGAAGGCTGGCTCCTCCCTAAGGTCAGCGCTTGCTTTGCCACCCTTAAGGCCAAGTCTGCCCACTCAATGCACGATGTGGAAGGGTTAGAGGAGAGGCTGGCTGGGGCAGATTCTATCAGCTCTTCTCCCTCCTTCAGGCCCAGGATGCCCATCACTGCACCAAGTCCCTCCATTCTTCTCACGCTGGCTCACCTTTATTCCACTTCTGCCAACATCCTAGACAGTTTTTACATCCTTGAGGATGAGCCACCTCACCATGTTCTCTCTGTAACTTGATGTCCTGCGTCCCAAGTATTTTTTATTCCTCTCCACATCAGGCACCTCTCCCAAAGATGTGCCCCGGATCAGGCTGCCAACTGAAGTTCTCAAGTCCAGCTGCCCACTGTCCACCCAACCACACCTCTGCACGCTGCTTACATAGCCCATTCTAGGCACATTTATATCTCATGGGTGAAGTATGTGATGAAGTCTCGGTGCCCCTTACCCTGTCCTTAACCATAATACCAGAAAAAAAAAATTGAAAGGATGAACCAAAGTATCTACCTCCTTTGAACATACAAAAACAGACAAATGTACAGTTGTAGAAAAAAGTCAAACAAACACTACATATTCTCTGGAATTCATCCAATTCCAGCAGCCCTCAACATGACCTATATTTTAACACTGCTCTAGTGCATTCATGGACTGCCCCACAATAACTATTTCCAACTTTCTCCCAAGTGCCTCAGAACTTTAGCATCCCCTCTATTCCTCTTGTACTGCCTTTCCCTCTCAAATAACAAAATAAAACAAAAACAACAATGGTGTTTTTAACCAGCAGACAGGGATTCCCTTACTGTGTTACTCACAAATCTATAGCTCTCTTGTTAACGATGGAGATGTCTTTCTTGCCTATCAAATCAAAGGTCTCTCCTTTCCTATCAGATCAATCTCATTTCAGCTCTTGCCAGGATCTCCACATTAGAAATATATGCTCCTCTATAGACTTCCCCTTTATGACCTCATTCTCACTCACAGACCTTATTAAATCTCTTTAGAAAAAAAAGCAGTATATTCAAGTTGATCCATAATTTTTGCTAGTTGGAAAGTCTTAGATTGAGTCTATCTCATCTCCTTATCTTCCTACCTTCTTCTTTGCCCATCACTAACCAAAAAGCAAAAGGAGGCAGCACATGACTATATGTACACACATATAGTGCTCCCCCAAAGAAACCCTTGCCCTAAGCCCTAGAACTGGTGAACACATGACCTTCTAAAGCGAAACTCAGATGACACTAATTCACTCATCAATGGACCCTAACAGAGGAAGGCTGGCCTGGACTATGTGGGGGGTCCAGAGTCACAACTATGCCTCACAGGGACAGGTAAAACAGAATGATCAGATCAGTGGGATGCACTGTGGAGGACTCAGCCTGCCTCCACAAGCTCTAAAGACAGGAACGGCCGTGGTGAAGGAATGAAGGTCCCCTCTAGAAACTAGAAAGCAGAAAACAGTCTCCACTAGAGCCTCTGGAAAGAACTCAGGTCTGAACCACTGTGGCTTTGCCCCAGTTGAGAAATGTTTTGGATTTTTTTTTTTATTTAGCAGAACCAGGAATTGAACTCAGGCCCATGCATTTGCCAGGTAAGCACTTATTCTATTAAGCCATCTCCCCAGTCCTGTTTTGGACTTAAGACACCCTGAACTCTTAAGATAATAACAGTGGCATAGAAAGTTAGTGTAGTATGTTTGAAGTTTTCTATTATAAAATCCTCTATAAGACTTACCTGCTTATACTGCTTCATTTCCATATCTCTCTTCAAAATATCTGAATTCTATTTCCACTTCCTTCATCCCTGATAAGCTCTAAACACTGCAAACTCCCATGGGGCACTCCTAAATGGCAGGCCTTTTCCATGGTAGACCGAGGCCCTCCTCCCCAACTCTTTGCCTTTTCTCTCTATAGTCTGGGCAGTAACTGCTCACATGGCTTCAATCAGCAGCCACATACCAGCTGCTCCCCACTTCATCTGCATCTCATTTCTGAACTACCCCTGGAGTGAACAGAGCCTTCCCCCCCCCCATTGGCTTGACTGCCATCCTCAATATCCATCTCTGCAAACTGGATCTCTCCCTCCTCCGGTATTTCTCACTTAGTAAATGAAAAGATAATACCATCCTCCTTTTGGCTCATGCCAGAAACTTTGGAGTTATGCCTAACATCCCCTGTTACACTCTACCTTCATCTATCAAGTAGATAATAGGAGCACAGTAGCTGTAGGCTGATAGATGGTTGGATGGGTGTACAGATACGTATGGCTAGAGTTGCCTGAGTAGCTACAGTGTGCATAATTTGACATACACATGTGCATATTCTCCCTCTATACTGTTCAATGAGGCATGAGTGGTACCTTCCTCCACCTTCCCCATTCCATTTTGCAGACACACTTCAGGAAATGGTTTCTATGGATACAGAATGTCACTGATATTGACATTTACAACCAATTTCTTGTTTCACATGCTAGCATTTCTCTTTGGTAACATGAATCTTTGCATCTTTAACAATTTGGGTGTAAAGTATGTTAAATGTAAATGCTGACATGATTAAATGACACAAATGATAAAGAATGTCTTACAAGATAATAATGATGAGTAAAGATTAAACAGTATTGATCCACACTAAATGACCAGCTCTCTCAACCCTGCAATTCTACTTTAATTTACATACATATTTTCATACAGAGACTGTAACAAAAGAGCCAAATAATGTAAGTGTAGCTTATGCAAATTACACATGTGCCTCTTTCATATAAATGTTAAGAGAGTATTCAGCCCATGCCTGATGTAGTAGGCTTGCATGCTGGGGACCCAGGCTCCTCTTATCTTGCTTCTCTGCTGTCTAACAATACTAACTTTGGAATAAAAAAGTTCTTCTTGCTCCTACCATTAAATAATCTCTGCAAGGAAGAAGTAAGAAAGACACAGAGGGACTTTATTCCCTTTCAAGGACGTTCCTGAATGCTACAGGCTCTACTTCTGCATTTGTCACTGCTGGCTAGAAACTAATCTAGTCACATGGCCATACCAAGCTGCAAGGGAGTCTGGCAAAGATGATCTTTACCCAAGTACCTATGAGCAAGTAAAATTTCTCTTATAACAGAAATAAAAAACTGGGTACTGAGGGAACAATCAGCAGTAACTCCATGATTCTTGCAGCAAGACTTATTAACAGAAAAAATTAGGAGTAATTTGAGCTCATTAAATAATTATGGAAATGCATATGATGGAATCCCATCTGGGTATTTTTCAAAGTAAACATACCCTATAAGTACTGCTACAAAAATATGCCCAAGATACACTGCTAAGTAAAAATCATGGTATGTGCTTAAGACAATCTTGGTAATATCATTTATAAAGTAAAGCCATTGTAGGTCATTGTATTCAATGTCTACATTTTAACAGAAATTCTTCAAAGAGTACCTGTGAAACTATCATTAGCGTTTTTTGGAGTTGAGGATATTATCATAGGATCTTCACTATGATGCACAGGCTGGCCTAGAATTCCTGAGCTTGAATGATTCTCTACCTCAGCTTCTCAAGCAGCTAGAATTAAAGCGTACAGCACTGTGTCCAATTAACACTTGAGAAATTACTAGCAATCATCACTGGTGTCAGAAAGTGATGTGGAGGCCAAGCATGGTGGCGCATACCTATAATCCTAGCAATTGGGAGGCTGAGGCAGGACGAGTGCCACAAGTTTGAGGCTAGCCTATATAAGGGAGTGCAAGACCAGCCTAGACTAACTACATAGTGAGATCGTGTCTTTAAAAAAAGGAAAGAAAGAAAAACAAAATGGGGCTAGAAGATGAAAGTGTTATGAAAGGGCCTTTCTTTTTTATCTTCTCAACTCTCTAAACTTTTTACTAGAAGCATGTATTATTTTTGTATTAAAGTTACTAAACTAATGCTATATAGTGTAGTAGAGGTCTACAGTACACACATCAGAGCTGTATTTGCCCTTTTTTTCTTGCCAGTATTTATTTGCCTTTGCTCTTAGTTACCCCACCTCTCTGAGGAGTCAGTTTCCTGGCTAAGATTGAGTTCCTGATATCTAGCCTGCTACTCCAAAGGGCAGCAGAGCAAGTGAAGCAAAACTGGAAAAGCTATCAGCACTACACAAATTGTCAAGTGCAGTGCAAGCCCCAAAGCCTGCACTCCTCTTGCTGACAGCCAGCAAGATGGCACAAAGGGTAAAAGTGGGAGACACAGGAAAGAAATGTTACATGACCAGATGGTAAACAAAGAACATATTTATAGGGGCAAATTGGAGTCTGGAAGTATAAGAAACAAAGTTCTTATTTCCATCAGTTTAAAAAAAATGTGGTAACCTTTGAAAAACAATGCAGCTGAATTTATTAAAAATAGACTCTGAACTGGGACAACTTCCAACAAGAAGACTCTAATGTTAGCTTTTCAAAGCACCTCTGAAGGCTGTTCTATGACTGCCAAGGGTGCTACAACACACAGAGCAAACAACAAGAAGCCACAAAGGATGAATCATAAATACACATGATAGGTATAGAAAGTTCTGCTAAAAATCATTTTTAAAGCAACTTATAAGGAAAACAAACTAGATACTCTTCCTTGGGTGACAAAAATGAAGAAAAATTCTTGCCCAGGAGAAGGAAATAATCAGAACCAAGGAGAAGTCTTTTAAAAACTATGAGAATATTAGCACAACAGGGGCATGCCTAAAACAAAGGGACATAAGCCAGGAAGGGCCCTTGGAGATCAACTAGACCAAATCACAGATGAAGAGGCCAAGGCCGGGAGAAGGAAACTCACCTGCTCAAGATCTCCCAAGGCCACCACAACACACGTTTGTACAAAGTAAGACCCTGGAAAGGCCAGAGTAACATGTAAAGTTTACATCTAAGTACAAGAGACTAAGTCATTAATTACAGAGCATAAATTTGAAACAGATGACAGAAGTAGTAAATTTTGTTACTAAAACTACTTTTTTTGTTGGCATTCAACTATCAGCTCTTCAAATGACAACAGTACTTAACTAGTTTTCAAAGGGACAAGTATCCCTAGACTTCTGATGTAAAACCCACTTCACAGCCTTATGATGAAAGAATGCAAATAGAAGGTGAGACAGCTCTAAGTCTCGGGATGAGAAAAGAGCCACTTACCAGGGTTCAGGAGTGGTTAAGGAGGAATTAGGGCCATCGGTGACTAAGATGTAATTAATAACAATAACAGATGACTCAAAAATAGCTGTTACTATACTGGGTTCAGCAGCACATATAATAGCTGCTGCTGTGTACAATCACTTTCCTAAGGACTTTACACATATTTTAATCTTTACAATAATCCTGTGAGATGGATGTCATTATTGTCCCTATTTTAAAGTAAAATAGAGGCATCAAGGCAGTAAGTGCCTTTCCCCTGGTTCAAATACCTAATAAGTAGTGGACGCACAGTCTGCTTCCAGAAAAGTGCCGCCTGCCACTACGCAGTACTGCCTCACAAGAGGCACAGCCTCCTGACAACCACAGAACTGCAAGAGCTGGAGAACAGATGGGGTCTCAGAGCTGTCCAGGAGCACCCCTACCTCAGAGCATGCCTAGAAAGAGAACACACAAGTCCTCCTCTACAACACCTGTACAAGGCAGCTGGGGTTGGCAGTAGGTGAGATATGAAACATCAAGGAGAGAGGTTTTTTTTTCCCCACAACCACAGCCAGGGTTTTTTTGTTTTTGTTTCTGTTTTTGTTTTTTTTAAATCTAGTCATGCAAGAAAAGAAGGTTAGGTTTTCCAAAAGGAGAAAACTGTTCAAGAGCAAAAAAATGAAATCTAAGGAACAAAACACTTCACACCTAATAATGAAATAAGGTACAATCTTAATCTCCAACTGCTAAATTTATATATACTGACAATAATACAACAAAAATGATGAACACAGAGACACAAGCACTAAAAGTATGCAGAGCAAAATGTGTTGGCATACCAATAAAGTTTACCTTTTGGTGTACCATTATGCAGAGGGAGAGTAGAGGAACAAAGAATTGGCATGAATTATATAGAGAAAAAAATTTATCAAAAGAAAGGTGCAAAATATCTGCCACATCTTTAACTTTTTAATTAATTTGTCACTTTGAGAAAGGGTTTTGCTATGCAGTTCAGGCTGGCCTTGAGCTCACTTTGTAACCCAGGATGGTCTTTTTTTTTAATGTATTTTGTATAAGGTCTCACTATGCAGCTTGGACTCATAGTGATCCTCCTGTTTTCAGCCTCCCCAGGGCTGGAATTACAGGCCTTTGCCACCATACCTGGACTCTTTGTGGGTTCAGTGTGCTGGGGCAGGGTCAGTGTGGGATGTGGGATTGCCGGGAATCAAACCCCAAACCCCAGCCCCTGCACTTACCTAAGTAGGCACTTAGTCTGCTGAGCTATCTCGCTGGCCCTCTGGCTGGTCTTGAACTCAAAATGATCTTCCTACATCAGCCTCCTGAGTGCTGGGATTACAGGCATGTGCCACCACGGCCAGTTTGTCATGCCTTTAAAATATACAACTGCAGCTGTGATATATGTAGATTCATGAGTCAAACTATCCAGGCTCTGTTGAACACTTTCTCCTTCCCTTTCACCAATAGTTTCAATGTCACTTCCTACCTGGCCCCTCACACAGAATCCTGTCTGTTTCTTGCAACAGCATAATTGTGATTATTTAACATCTGGCTTTCACTAGACCACAATAGGTCTGCAGATTATAGCCCATGGATCGAACCTGACCCACCAAATGATTTTATAAATAAAGTTTTACTGGAACACTAGCAATGACTGATCAATGTACCCACTGCAGCTACTTTCACAATGCCATAGCAGAGCTGCACAGTTCAGAACAAGATGTTATGACCTAAATACTCACTATATGGTCCTTTACAGAAAAGCCTATGAGCACATACCTAAATCATAAACACGGTAAGGGCAGCAATTATGTGTGATTCACCTGCCAGCACCCAGAAGAGTATCTGGTACACAGAAGGCACTTGATAAATTTGCTGATGGAACATACTCAGCAACATGGGAAGGGTGGGCAGTATGTGTCACTCATCCATCAGAGAACTTCACCTCTATGTATTTATTTAATCCGGCCCAATAAAACAGGGCAGATTAATCTTAATCTCTTTGTTCTATACATGAGGGAAAAAACAGAGGGAAGCTGCCAAGCTCACTCAGCCATTAAGGGCAGAGCCAGAATTCAAACCAAGGTCATTTGGTTCCCCAAATCTGAGCTTTTGACTACCAACAAGGACAGTATACCCTTTCCACTGATAGGTTTAGTAATTCCTTAGCTGCAGCCATCGGGCCTAGACAGACCCAAAACTGGTTCTGAGCGTGTCCCCTCTGGCTGCTGGTTGTCACATGTTATCTAAGCACTGGCCACATACCCACAGGGGGTTATGGATACCTGAACTGCAGAGTTAGCAAGTCCAGGTCCTTCTGCATTGTGTGACACTGAACAGAACCCTCCCTTCCAGATAAGTCACTGATGGGATCTCACCACCCACACTACACAAGTGGACGAAAAGAAATTCAGTTTAAGCGATGTGCCAAGGCCAACCGCTGCATGAAGCAGCAGTCAGTGGTGGCCATTACTCTGCAACCCCAACTACTGGTTAAAGAGCTTTGTCAGTTCACAAAAAGGCAAAGGATATTTTACCCTGCACTATGACAGCATATATTTCCATCATTTATATTGGCAAAAAGCTCAACATAATTTCACTTGATAATCATTAACAAGAAGCCAAAACACCTACTACTGAAGAAGGCTGACTTACGATACCAGACTATATAAGAGCTCTCAAGTCATTACCAGGAAGGAACTGCAAAGCCCACGGGTCTGGTTGATAAAACTGCCACCCACACTGTGGAAGACCACCCGAGCAGATCTCCTTGAAAGAAGAGTAATCATCTCCATTTTGGCTGAGCCTGACCCTATCCCTTGTATTGATATGTACAGAGCTGGCTAGGACTTTTCCTTATTCCTTCAGTTGGCCTTAAGCAATGCATATTGGCCTAGCTGAGGTGCTGGCGGTAGTCTTGGAAGATAGCACTCATGTTTCCTGATAACCCACACCCACTGCTCTTTAATATGAGCTGCGTTGAGACAGGACTAAGAGCCAATGCTCCATGCTGTTGGCTATGACTTCCTGGGGCCTGAACATTGCATATCAGAGCTGAAGCACTAGACCCCAAAACATTAAATACTACTCAATAGTATAATGTAAATTACTTTCTCTACACAGCCTTCCCTCTGCTTATGGCAGGGGTAAATGCAGGCCTCCTACCTAGCTCAGCTCATAGTACTCACCTACTTCTCACAATTCTCAGTCATTCTTCCTCAAGCCACTCCTCCTTCACAGCTGATAAAACCAAGGTGCAGCCCTGGGTCAGCCTCCTAGTTCCAGAAAGCCATCTTCGTGACTGGACTTAGGGCCCCTGGGCTCCCCATAACTAATTATGCTTTAGTGTCTTTATTTTTGCTGTGGGTTGCACTAGGAGTGGTAGATTGGAATTAACTTGGTGGGATTCCAATAACTTATTTTTGAGATTACAAATATAGACTTGTTGAACTGAGAGAAAAACCAAGAGGGGCTTCCTACACACATTTAGAGACAACACAATGAAATCCTGATGCAGAGGTAAACTCCAGCTCAAAAGCAGAACAAAGAGTACCAGCATGAGTCTATCTTGCAGCTAAAGGTAGAGGAGGAAACACAGTTACCTACAGTAACTGAACTCAGCAAGCTAGAAGCACAAACCTCATTCCCAATCCAAGATCCTACAAAGTCACCAATATTTCTCCACTATGATGTCTATAAACCTCCTCCTTTCCCCCAGACCCCCTTTCCACTGCTTTAGAGAAATGCCATGTGGGAGACGTGGGATCCTGGCAAAGATACCAGCTCTGCAAATTTTATCACCCAGTGATTTCAGTCTCCCACACTCCCTGTCCTTCCATCCTTTATCCAAGCTCAAGGTCTTCCACGAATGAGAGAAACAAGAGTTCAGCCCCCACTATGCACACCAGGAGGAAAACTGAAGAACTCACTATTCTTGAGTGAGTCCAAGGAAATCCCTACTCTTGGGAACTATGAATATTGTCACATCAGAGAAACACTAATCTAACATAAGGAAAACATCTTGATATGTACTGATTGTGGAACATGAAATATAAAATGCTACACTCTCTTCACTCACCCCAAATAGACTGGGAATGGGAGCAAAGAGGTGAGCAAGGAGTCCTTGCTGCAGTGTTACTCAAAGACAGCATTTACACTCTTCTCAGAGCTAAGTTAGAAACTGCAAATGTGCATATACAATGAGTGGACAGAGCAACTTTCTATCTGCCAAGTTTAGTTATAAAAAATTGAGGTACAGGCTAGGGATGTAGCTCAGTAGTAAAGCATCTGCCTGATAAGTTGCAAGATCCTGAGTGCAATTCCTGGTTCCAAAACATGAGCTTTGTGTTTTACTTATCTTTGGGTTTTTATTATATTTTGCTAGTGATCTTTTATGGCACCGTACAAAAATATTGGTCTGAGATAGATTGCAAATAAAATGGATCCTTTTCTACAGACTTTGAAAATAATTGCCAGGAGCAAAGCATTTAAATGAGACTGAGTTTTCTTAAAACATAAATAGCTGTTCACGTTCATTTCTACTGAGAGAAACGTAAACTAAAAATACAGCAAGACACCAGTCTCCTGCCCCCCTAGCAAAGATCAAAAGCCTTCTGGGCAGCACACTGCTTTCACAAGGTTGCAGGGGGTACAGGTAGGCGCTGGAGGACAATCTGGCAAAACCCCTCGGCTACAAATGCAAATCCACTTTAGGAAGCCAGTCCACAGACAGTCTCACATATACAATGTGATATATGGACAAGTTATTCTTTGCAGCCTTGCTTGTAAAAACCCAAGACTAGAAAACTACCCACACATCCTGGTAGTGATGAGAAAAAACTACCCATTCACCTGGCTAAGTGAATTCAATTCATTCAAACAATAGAACATCCCACAGTCATAAACAGAGAATGAGGACACTCTTTACAGATGCATCCATGATACAAAAGCAAGGGGCATATAAGGAGAGATGCACACCGTACCATATACAACACTGTTGTCTTTAAAAACTAGAGAGAAAGTTAAAGCATATATGCTTAAATATGTACGAGAAACCTCTGTTATGGTTTATATCAAAATGTCCCCCAAAGCCATATGCAAGTGGATCACAGGGTTTCAATACTCATCAAGGGATTAGTCAACTCTTCCCCCTTCCTTCCCTCCTTTTCCCTCCCTTCCCTTCTCTCTCTTCTCTCTCTCTCTCCCCTTTGCTCCTTCCCTTTCTCTCCCTCCCTCTTTCTCAGTCTCTCTTCTCTCTACCTCTCTCCTTCCATCTCGCTCCCCTTCTATCTGTCTCTCTGTCTCTGTCTTCCTCCTCCCTCCCCTTCCATCATCATGCCATGAGCTGCTTCTCCTCTGCCATGCTGCTAGCTGACTACAGGCTAAAACCTCTACAAACTGTAAGACTATAAAATAAATCTCCTTTTTGCAGGTATTAGGTATTCTAAATATATACTTTTGCAATTTGAAATTTCTGCAATATGAACCCTTTTTTTTAACCTATTCAAAAAGTTTTAAACATGGAAAATTTAACCTGGGAATAGTACTTCATGTATTTCTGAATTAGATGACTAAATGCACACCAAATAACACAATAGGATACAGTATCAACTCATCTGATGACTAAGCATCTTTCACTACATTATGCACCCTCATTATCAAGAAAAGGAAAATATTCTAACTTCACTATCGCAAAAGCCTGGCCATACACCATTAGAACCATTAGCTCCCAACCACACTGCACCAGAAATCACAGCTTCTTCCTCCCTTTGTCTGTCCCACAGCTCCTTCCCTGGTCCTCTTTTGACTGAAAGCCACAGCAAGTTTGCAGCACCTTCATCTTCTTACCACTGCTCTCCAGGTACCACAGTTCTAGCAGTGTGGCCCTGGAGGGATATTGGGGCCTGCCCAAGGTCAAGGAGCCAGAAAGTGACTAGAACAACCCAGGACTGTGGAGCCCTGTCTACCATATTGTTTGGACTCTTCTAATGAAAGAGGTGGCACACTCAAAACAAGCAGTAAGGATGCCTAACCAAGCCTAGGCACTAGGCATCCACGGTTCAGTTAAATCCCACAGTGACAGGCCTCAATGTGGATGAGAATGAAGCCTTCAAGAGGTGGAGGACAGCGAGCTCTTTCTTCTACCCAATAAACAGCACTTGGGCACTCCAATCTGACCTTATCCGCGGGCAGCCAAGGAGGCTCCCAGTCAGCTGGATCACCGGAAGCTGCTCTTCCATAGCCCATGCCAGCACCACACAGACTCTCTTCTCAGAGCCCAGATCTCATAACAATGAGCCATGCATCTTGAGGTGGGGGAGATCAACTTAGCACAGAAGAAGTTAACGATTTTAACATTAGCATTTGTTTTTGATATACATTTAAAAGCACATCCAGGTGTAGTGAGTGGGACACCTGTAATCCCAGCATCGGGAGGCTGATGCAGGATCACTTTTCCATTCAAGGCCAACCTAGGCTACACAGCAAGAACCTGTCTCAAAACAAAACAAAACAAAACAAAAGTGCAAATTTACATCACCAAACCCATGACTTTAGTATTTTAGCCCAGGAGATTAAGTTAAAATAAAGTAACAGTTGGGGCCAGGGACATGGCTCAGGAATAAGCGCTTCCCTAGCAAGTGCAAGGGGCCTGAGTTCAATCCCTGGTTCTGCCAAAAAAATAAATAAATAAAATACGGTAACAGATTTAAGGAAAGCTACTAAGTAAATAAGGTGAAACACAGGTAGAGTGAAAACCAAGAACCATAACAAATCAGCATGTGAGAGTTGCTGAAACAAGGAGCTAGGCCCATCCCATGTAGTTTTCCAGAGAAAGAGAGGCATGGGATTAACAGGTACCCGACCCCACAGCATATGGTACAACTAATTCTAAATGTTACCTCCCCACACCTTTTATGTTCTAATTTTACTAACTCAGTTCCATCCTATGTTGTTCAGGCTGGCCTCAAACTCAAAGTCTCAAGCAATCTCCCTGCTTCAGCTTCCTAGTAGCTCCGGTGAAGGAACAGGCCATGACACCCAGTTATTTATCCTATTTGCCCTTCTACCCTCCACAGCATTGTCCCTCATTACCAAACCTCCCCCAAAACACTGCACTGCAATGACACTGTCCAGTGGTGCCTTCATCCCAGAGTGACTCCTATATTACCACTAAAACAGTAATTTTCACTATCCTCTTTTCACTTTCACATGTGTCTGACTTGAACCAGGCATAGTAGCACATTCCTGAAACCACAGCACTTAGAAGGCTGAGGCACAAAGATGGTTTATTCAAGGCTGTGGCTACACAGTGAGATCCTGTCTCAAAACAAGTAATGCAAGCTAGCCAGAGTCCCATAAAAATGACATCAGTTTCTTCAGAAATCATGCCACCAAAGACCTAACACCTTCCCACAAGCTCCACCTCTTAAATACCCCACTACTGCTTAGCATCACACACTGGGCACTAAGTTTCTAACACATGAAACTTCGGGGGACAGGTCCAAACTACATACCTACACACCTACTAGAGCCATGGCTCCCAGGGCAGCAGCATTTCTACTTTCAGTGCTGGAATAATAAAGGCACGAGTGCAAAGTCATTATCAACAAGAACACTGACGCCAGCACTGCTTCCAGAAGACTGCTTTAGAAACTACCCAGAGTCCCTAAGTAAGGGAACAAATAACTACACAACAGCTAAGCCAAAGCATACCATAACAGAGCAATCAGAAAACATAAACTAGATCTCTAGCTGTCAACAGTATCTCCAGGTGGCCGGGAGATGGCTCAGTGGAATAAGCACTTCCCTGGCAAGTGCAAGCAAGGGTGTGAGGTCAATCCCCGGTTCCACCAAAAAAAAAAGCATCTCCAAACTCATTGAGCATAGAAAGATAACTGGAAAAGGCCACATATCTTTATACACGTACACACATTAACAAATTACTTACCAATTCATAAATATATGACGTGTACAGTAAACACCATACCAACTTCACAGAATTGGTTTGTTCTGGGAGGAAGGGTAAGGAGAGAGGAGGGGAGTGTTTTTTTTTTTTTTGCAGGCCTTATATTAAAAAAAAAAAACCAACCAAATATGGCTTAATTTTATATCTGCTAAATCCTAAAATTTGGGGATTTACCACATACATTATATTCTTTTTCCATACTTTTGGGGGTGTTAATGTTTGTAATATAATTACTTAAGCTCCCCTTAAAATCTTCATAGGTGACATGATGGACAGCCAGAATTCAGAATCTTTGTTCTAGGAATGTAAAGTAATAAAAATGTAGCTATGTAATATCAAGAAATACATCTATGGGATGGTAACAATCTATAGCTCTTAAAGTTAAATTACTACATTAGATAACTTTACACTGATTTTGAAAAAGCTTTCACATGGAGCATAATTCTTATAAGCAATATTTGTCCAAGCCACAGCTATTACCAACTAAAGTAGCACTGCTAAAAGCGTGGTCCTCTGCAACAGAGTGTGCAGGGAGTGAAAAGAGGGAGGAATATGTATTCAGCAGGCAGAAGCCAGTACCCCACCTTTCACTACTTAACCTAAAATTCTAGGTGGGGGGTCTGAAGTGTTAGTCAGAAAATGTGCATGTGGACATGAGCATCATTCTTTGTTATACCAAAAAAACTATATAAGAGCAATTGAGGCTGGCCTTGAACTCACTTTGTAGCCCAGGCTAGCCTTCAACCAGTGATCCTTATGCCTCAGCCTCCCAAGCAGTGTGCGTGCACACCATGGCCAGCTTCAGAACTCATTTTTTTAAAGCTATGTGAACCATACTTTTAAAACCACATATTTCTGCCAGGTGTGGGGGTGCACAATTCTAATTCCAGCACTTAGGAGGCTGAAGCAGAAGGGTCGCTTCGAGCCTGAGGCCAGCCATGGTTACACATGAGACCCTGTTTCAAACAATCAAATCATGTATTTCTGTCCTCAATAAGGTGACATTTACCATGTTTTTGAAATTAAAGTACAGGGGATGTTTTCTACATATGCAAGATAGCAATTCAAAAGCAAATCCTGATAAGAAGTTTCCTATATGGCACATGTAAGCAACAAAGACTATGGTAGAAAATAACCATAATTTCACACTGCCTTTCTAGAAGGACTTAAAAACTAACTGGTAAACAGGAAAACTCCTCAAGTCCAGCCTTGCCACTGTGCTCACAGGAAGAGGCCTTGTGTGGCTTTCACCAAAGCCAAACGCAATTCAACAAAGCATGGACAAAGTAGCTTGAATGCACCCAGCTGCACAGGAAACGTATCCCAAATTCATCCTCAGCACACAAGACATCTCGATTCCAGCCTGTCATCATTCGTGTTTTCCCCCTTCTCGGAGAACATCTCTATCCTTACACCTTGGACGTGTATCTTCTAACTCTTCTTTACCCTTTCTGACTGCTGTATGAGTGCCCCTAATTTTCCTCTTCATCTTCCTGTTGCCCCATTTTCAGATAAAAATCAAAACTGCAATCCCAGCTCCCAAGCCCTGGAAAACTGCTTCCCAGCCCCTGGCTAAAAACAACCCAGCACATGAAAAGATGTTCAACCTCATAAGTAAACAGCAAAGTGCAAATGTAAACCACAAAGATGCAATTTCACACTCATCAGATTGGCAAAATGCCACTACTAATAGTATCAAGTGTCTACAAGCCTATGGAAGGACTGGAACCTCCAAACACTGCTGGTTAGAAGGAAAACTGATACAACCACTGCAGACAGTGTGCCACAACTTATTACCATAAAAGATTCCCATTTTTCTTCGACCCAGCAATTCTCTTCTGTGTATATACAGAGAAATTTTAAACATTCACACAGGCAGACAAGTTCACAACTGTTCATAGCACTAAAATGACATTTCTGTCAAGCCTAAATGATTGTCAACAATAAAAAGAATAACTGAGTATATTATAGCATATTCACATCCAGGAATACTACACATTAATTAAAATAAACTTGAATTATGTGTATCTTATTGAATAGAACTCAGTCATAATTCAAACAAAACAGATTAGCTTAATTCTATAGAGCATGCTTAAAACAAGTAAACAACATTACTGCATAGCTGATTTATGCGTCCACATCTCTAGTAAAAGCATCAGATTATACACCATTCAACAAATTCAGAGCAGTGGTCATTGTGGGGACAGGGACAGTGAATGGAGAAAAGGCTAAAAGGAGGTTTTAATTGTATTTGAAATATGTCACTTCTTCACTGGGTAGGGAATACTTCCCTCTGTTATTCCACATACTTTTCTGAATACTTAAAATTCACCTCCACCCAGAAAATGAATCCCACATCTGAACTACTTTAAAGTATTTGACAGTTTTGTTCTGAAAGGGAGCTCAGGACTCTGAGGGAAGGAGGGAATTTTGGAGCTATGAGTAAAGTTTTAGGAACCAATGAAGTCTCTCCACCACAATGCCACAAAGACCACAAAACTATCTCCAGCAAATACTCATTCTAGAAACTGTGGTAAAATCCCAAATAGGGGATTACAACATTCAATTCTAACCCATATTTCCAGAATGGAAATATTTCAACAAGCCTTTACTATCTGTGCTGGTGACTGATATAGAAATTGTCTTATAGCTTTTGCTGGTTCATTTATGGGTCTCAAAACACCAGGCCTCTTAAACTTTTAGAGCAGCATTTGGTTTCACCACAATTAAAGGTTTATCATTTTAAAGTTACATTAAAATATTTAGAACAGAAAAGTTAACTGTGTGAAAAGACACCACTTGTGCAACTCCTCCAGTTGGTTTGCTCTGGGCTGGATTTGTGGGTGGTCAAGAGACAAAAACCACCCCCATGACATCTTTCTAAAAATACTACTGAACTGAACACCATCACAATAAACCCTTAGCCAGTTCAAACCAACTAGAAAAACCAGGCCTCAGAGAAAGGGAAAAATCTGAACTAGCACAAAATCTAAGTTGCTAAGAGAATCAAAATTAAAATTTACGGGATCCAGGAATAGCTCAGTGGAATAAGTGCTTGCCTGACAAGTGCAAAGTCCTGAGTTCGATCCTTGATACTACCAAAAAAAATTAATAAACAAACAAACAAACGAATATATATATATAAATTTACTTTCAATTACAATCTCAGACATCAAAATTCCAAAGAAAGAGGTTTTGTGATGTGACTGAACTAGAACACAAAGTTGATATTCAGAAGAGGCACTATAAGATTTAATTCTAAATAAACACTGAAGTTCAACTTTGTTTTCCCCTAGGATTCCAAGAAAGAAAAATCTGCATACCTAATTGTCTGGTCTTAACTTACTGTAGACTCCTGAGGCAAACAATCTTTTCTTTAAACATGAACCCACCAGGCTGCATTTTTCAAAATCCAACAACTATCAGACTAGATCCTCACAAATAACCATTCCAAGCTGACACAATAAACTAAACTCCTAGTTACCAATTACCATTGATAATAGCAAGCACAACTAACAAAACGCAAGCTATCACTTTCCCAAAATTGAGACTGACATATTTTTATTTAAATAAATTGTCAACCATTTTCAAAACACTTGCCTCAGATAAGCAGTTGACTAAAATAAAAACTGTATTTATAAAAACACTCTAGTTCCATTTCAAATTTTTGCTAATTTTACTTCCTTTCATTTTAAGGTGACTTCATTTTTTAAAAAGAATTCAAACCAACCATGTTGGCACACGCCGGTAATCTCAGTACTTCAGAGACTGAGGCAAGAGGACTAACTGCCCAAGTTCAAGGCCGGCATGGCCTATACAGCTTCAAAAGCAGCCTAAACCACATACCAAGACCCTGTCTCAAAAATATCAAAAGAATTCAAATTTAGCCATACAACTGGTGTGAAATATTAACCTGGGATGTTCCATAGATGCTAAAATGCCAACATCTGATAAGTTAAATAGGGTTTTAAACACGATAGATAGGTACTCAATGGCTACTAACCATTAAGAGATGCAGATTTGTATAAAGACTTAATCTAAGAAATACTATACACTATAAAGCTTTATAAGATGAGAAAACCTAAAATTCCCCAGAAATAAAATTTACCCAAAGTCACCACTAGACAGTCTAGGTCTCACATTGACTATCATCATGTCCTCATATAAAATAAAAGCCACAAGTGGAAAACACATCATTGTCACAGAAATGTCCTGCTGCATGAATCATCATCCCACCCTATTGCTTCTGAGGCTGCTCACTCTCGTCTATGCCAATATCACACCAAAGTGAAATTGTTCCACTTTTACCAATGTTAGACCTTCCACATAGGAATGGCTAAGCTCACTGGGGACAAAGACTCACCTCATTCATTGATTAAGCACTGCTATGTGCCAACACTAACATAGCAGAGCCCCAGTAAAATATTGGCATCAATGTAGGCAATATTCGCCGGGCGTGGTGGCGCATGCTTGTAATCCCAGCACTCGGGAGGCTGAGGCAGGAGGATTGTTGTGAGTTCGAGACCAGCCTGAGCTACAAAGTGAGCTTAAAGCCAGCCTGAACTGCATAGCGAGACCCTGTCTCAAAAAGACAAAAAAAAAAAAAAAAAAAATGTAGGCAATATTGGCAGCAACAGCCTCAATGGATGGCCATTTATAGGTATAAAACTTGGAATTTATTTGATAGATGACATTTTCTCCACTATTAACAAATAAAATGAAGGCAAGATAATTTAGGCCTATGTGCATTAGTACTCGTTACATTTGATTTCTCCAGGTCTTCTTTGGAAAATTTCTCAAATCAAACAGAAGACAAACAAACAAAACAAAAACAGAAGACAAAACACCACCTTCTGCTTACAGGGCCATAAAAATACATAGGAAGTTAAATTCATTGACAAAAATCAGAGGATTACCAACAGGGTACATATTTCCACATGCTTGATGGCAGCTACAGCACGTTCAAAATTACAACACACCAGCCAAACAAGCTTTACTGTCTGAGAACCAAACCCTGCTGGGTGCCTAAGCTAACTTGTCTTAAGCAAGCTGATCAGGAATTACTATGGAAAGGAATTCACAAGGAAGGAGCTAATAGGAACCAGTGTTAAACTTCCAAAGGACAATAAAACTTCAGCAGGGTGGGAGGCTTTTAAGGGGAGGCGTGACAATATTTTCCATGTCTCCACTGTCAGATACTGGCACAAGGAGTGTGGGAAGAAGAGGTGGTATTAACTGCTCTATCACAGGAAAGATTTATAGCAAGTTCTGTTTCTGCTCTGCTGGGTTCTTTTTTCTCTGACGGAAGAAACAAGTCTTTTTTCAGTGCTAGGTCTAGGTTTGTTCGTCTTACTCAGAAGAGTATCATTTAACACCGTTCATGGACACACATCAGTCTGCTTAAAATATGCGAAAGAACTTGACTTTCATAAAACAACTTAATCTCTGCTTGCTCTTACTACAGCTACTTAAAAAACAGCTGGGACCAAATGGACTTACGAGTGGGAAGGATCAGCAAGAGCCCTACAGAAAAGCGCAACAGTGAATGAAGACCCAGAAAAGACCTACCTGGAAGCAATTCATCATCAAGTGAAAGCTCTGAAGAGGGGTCCAGGGAACATGTATGTCTGACTGCCTGAAAACACAGCAGTCTCCTCATCACAAAGCCTTGTCCTCTGGGAAATGAGTCTGGGAGGGGCAGAGATGAACTGAACAGCCTTTTGTAAAAGGCGGGGTTAAGAATTCCCATCCAGTCTTTGTCAACTGCCATTCAGCTTACTTTGCATAAGTGAAGCTGTGGGCTGTTTATATTAGAGGTTGTGTTCAACTACCCAAAGTAGGTGCAATCTCTATGGTCCCAAACAACCAAGATGGTAACATAGTAATGAGAAAGATGCTGAGTACTTCCTAGGGACCCTGAGACCCAGTAACTCATAATACAAATATCTGATGAGGTAGCAACAATTATCATCCTCCTTTTTTAAATTAGGACAGCAAGATAAGAGTAAGATACTCAAGGACACAAAGTTAGGACAGGTTAGTGGCAGGACTTGAATTTGTAAGTCTGGTTTTAGAGCCCATCACTTGCTCAAGAACAATTTCTGAACAGGAAATAAAACTCTCTACTTAGAATCCCTGGGTCCCCACTTCACCTTGGTACCTTTTTAGGTCAACCCAGGAGATGTCAAGTCTCCAGACACACTAATGGCCTGCTCTTCTGTGTCCTCCTGGCAGCTTTGTTTCCCTGGATGAGTTTCACTGAAAACAGGTTGTGACATTCCACCCAGGAGTGTGCCAAGAAGCCCTGGCTGCACTGAGGGCAAAAGGGGGATGGGGGAAGGCTGGCTTCCTCTGGAGACATGCTAGCTCTCTCAAGTTTCTAGCCCTTCTTAGACAGAGAGGTATCATCACCCAGAAGCAGGACAAGACCGCCACCAAGCCTGAGGACCAGGCTGCAGAACCCTGAAGGCCTGAGGCCACCCTAGCAGGCACAAGTGTTGGTCTATTACAGCTGCTGTGTTTTCAGTTTCCCTCAGGAGCTGATCCAAGCAGACACTGAGAAAGGCATCACCCTCTCACTGCACCAAGCAACATTAATGTCACTTGACAGCAAGAAGCAGGAAACTTGTCTTCTCCTGGAGAAAGGACAGGAGGGAAAGAGAGGAAATGGAAAGGCTCCAGGAACTCCCCCCATTATCCAACTTGCCTGCACCAACACAGGCAGCTATCACTCTGGGAAGCCCGAGCATCTGCTCTGCTGGCTGAGGCAATGGCCTTGCCCAACAGTGCTGGAAGCTGAAGCCAACACCAGTGGGTCTCAATTCCACCCCTGAGCTCCTTGGTGCTCCTTAGCCATGTGTTGCTCTTGCAACAGAATGTGGGGCAGAAGATTTTAAAAGCGAAGTGGATGGGGGCAGGGCAGCTGATCACCTTGCCTCGGGCTTCTAAGCCACCTCAGATTCTTTCAGGAGGGGCCGGTATCACCAGCTTCCAGGGAGGTTTTCCCGAAAGTGACACTCAAAGACCACACGTTCCAGCTTGGCCTGAGTTGGGGGAGGGGCGGTTCTAAAGAGTCAAAACACATGCCCCTCAATATCTGCACGACGGGTAATGCCTTACCCCATGCTGAGCTCCCAAAGGGTCTGACCAGTAAAGTGCCAACAAGGTTCACTCACCCTGGGGACCCAACGGCTGGAGGCTGTTCCTGCAGACAGTAAAAAGCGAACCCAATGGGAGAATCTCAAATCAATGTGTCCACCAGTCCCGGCCCCTGACGCCCCCGGAGCCCAGGGCTGTCCCCCTTGCTGTGTTGTGTCCAGGCAGCTTCCTCTGAGAAATGAGCAGCTAGGGAGGAAACCCTCGATCTCCTCCTGCAGGTATCCAGCTATCACCCACCCTTGGGGCCTGCACGTATTACTGCCACAGAACCCGGCCCCTATCTTCCCCAGGTGGAAACACTCAAGTATCCCAAACAAATTACAGTGCTTTCCTAAACCAGGTTGAAGTTCACCTCTTTAACCATATTCTGTACTTTTTTTTTTTCCCCACAGCTCCATGACATTTTAAATTTCTCCAGATAGACCCATTTGATCGCTGCTACAAAGTGAATTTTAAATACAACCGAAGGACTCAACTCAAAATGAGATACGAGGGCAGTCGTGGAGTCCAGCAGGACGCTGGGTGGCCCCGCGCCGGCTCCCCCGCACCTCCGCGACACCCCGGCAGGTCCCCTCCTCCTCCCGCGCTGCTTCCACCGCAACCCGAGGGCGGGGGCTCGGCACCCTGGGGGCGACGGGCGCGTAGCGGGCGGGCGGGCGAGCGGGCTGCGAGTGCACAGCCCTCGCCGGGGCCCAGGCGGGGCGGGGGTCCCCAGTCCGGCGGCCCGGGGCTCGGGTCGGCGCCCGCCCAGCGGCCGGGAACTTGCGGCCGGTCGCGCCGCGCCGTCCCCTCCTCGCCGCCCGGGCGTGTGCGCGGCTCGGGTTTCCCTTTCTTCGCCTCGCGGCACCGCGGGCACGACCCCCGGAGGCGGCGGCGGCGGCGCGCCACTCACCATATTACAGATGGAGGCGATGTTTCGGACAGTCATTAGTCTAAAGGTTGCAGCGACCCCGCACCGCCATCTTTACGAGGTGAAAACAGGACGGCCCATGGCGGAGCGCTCCGCGAGGCCGGCGGCGAGGCGGCCCGGGTCCGGCTTTCAGTTTGGCTGCGGAGCGAGGCCGGCGGGAGGGCGGGACGGACGGAGGGCGGGAGGGGGCCGGGCGGGCGGCGGGGGCGGCGCCGAGCGGGAGGCGGGGAGACGCGAGCGGGGAGCCGGGAGCCCGAGCCGGGGCCGCGCCGGCCGGTGCGGGAGGCGGAGCCCGCGCCCCCGGCTGCTCCGAGCGCCGCGCGGCCGCCGCCGCCTCGGCCTGCGCGCGGCTCGCCCCTCCTGCCGCCTGGCCGCTCGCGAGGCTGGGCTGGGCCCGCGCAGCACTGCAGCGCCGCTCCCGCCGGGGCCCAGGCCGCGCTCGGGCGGAGGCGTTGCCGGGGAACGCGAGGACCACGCGGGGCGCCCGGCTCAGGCTGGGTTACGCCGCCCGCGCTCTGCCCCTTGGCTCCCCTCAGCACCCTCCCCACCCCACGGGCACCGCGGCTAGGTGTTATTGGGGGTCGGGGGGGGGGGGGGGAAGCGAGTGTTTGGAATGACTGCTTTCAACTTTTAGTTTCTCCTCCCCAGGGTGCCAGTGAGGCGGCTACCCCAAGGACCCAGCGGAGAAATGGGGTCAGCCCGTGGGAGTGGCCAGGAAGCCCTGACCAGCAGCGGGCCAGCTGCTCGCTAAAGGGTGCCTGGAAAGGAAAAGAATCCGGGTCTGGACTGAGGCCAGTGCTCTGGCAGTTTGTGACATTAGCAGGTACAAAGGAAAAGTCCTGGTTCTAGACAAGCACTACAGATTGTCCAGAGTGGAAAGAACCAGAACAAAACTTGGGTCTGTAGACTGAAGAAAATATAATCCTCTCTGAGGCAGCTGACTTCTAGTGTTTTGAGATGCGGGTAGTCAGGCTTCAGTACATCTGCAGCATATAGGATTTGTATCAGTTTCCAGATACAAGGTGATAGTCTACACATCAGTTCAAAGTTAAGCTAATACAAATTCAAAGAATCCATTTCCAAGGGTGGGGATGAATTCTGTAGCCAGAGTGGCAGTTCAGTGTGCTTTCCAGGGCCGGGGAGATGGCTCAGTGGAATAAGCACTTCTCTGGCAAGCACAAGGACATGAGTTCAATCCCCGGTTCTGCCAAAAAAAAAAAAAAAAAGTGTGCTTTCCACCCAGAAGTTATACAAGTGAAATGCTAATAAATTCTTAAACCAGTATATGTCACGACAAACTGGATTCTAAAAGAAACTAAAGTAATTGAAGACAGTTTTCATCCAACCAAGGGTAATGGGATCAGTCTTATGCACGTGTAGGATTTCTAGGACAGTGGTGGTGAGCTCATGGCATGGATGTTGCTGTTCTTTAAAAAAAAAAAGTTAATGTATAATTTGTTTTTTTCTAAACTAAAACCACAGTGTGCATATTTAACTGCAGTGTTGGCATTTTGCAATAAATAAATGGATTTGGGCCCTCACCTCTAACAGGTTCACCCTCACTGCTGTAGGACCTAGGGTGGAAACATAGGACAAATAGTGCTGACAACTTTGTCGGCCCTGTATTTTTTAAATGAATATAAGGATTACCATTCATAGTTATGTATTTATCTTACCTAAATCTCATTTCTAAGTAGAGCCTGGTGATAACAGTAGTCAACCTTGTTACTTTAGCATTGTGCATCCTCCTTTATATTCATCATCTTCAGTTGCTACCATAACTGTGAGGTGATAGACACTCTTCCCTCCTTTCCAAGATCAGTAACATGAGGCTTAAAAGACCAAGTG
The DNA here is from genome assembly GCA_004027165.1 of Ctenomys sociabilis. Classification (NCBI taxonomy): domain Eukaryota; kingdom Metazoa; phylum Chordata; class Mammalia; order Rodentia; family Ctenomyidae; genus Ctenomys; species Ctenomys sociabilis. The sequence continues at coordinate 19,380 of PVKA01008183.1, read as the reverse complement.
TCCTGCCCAAGTCTGTACTGCCCAGATATTAGCACTGATGTGCTAATCTATATAGATTAGAGACCACTATGGGAGAAGACAGCAAAGCATCCAGACTATAACCAACCAGGGTACTGAGGCCCAGAAGCCTTTTAAAGATTTGAGAAATGTCACACAGTAATATCAGCAACAACCTCAAAGCTAAAACTCAGGTCTTCAAACTCAGATTCACAGAAGTTCCTATGAAGGCATTAATCCAAAGCTTTAAATTATATGCAAATTCTATATAACGATAAAGTTCAGTATTTCTTCCATCACTGGTACATAGATTGTAAAGTTCACAGGACTGAAAACACCGATATAATTAAAACTGAATAGTGTGTGATTCCTGAGTGTTATATCAGCAAGTTACAGGGATCTTTTGCATGTCTTTTAACAGCCTACAGCTTGTCAAGTGTTCAGTATAGACAACCAGACTAAAACTTGGCCAGTGAGTTACACATACAACAAATCAATTGAACATAGCAGAGTTTGTCACACTCATGAATGATTAAATACAGTTTATACTTTCACAGGGTTGATATTCATAGATCTAAACCAGAAAACACTTGAATTGAAGAATAATCATGACTCAGGGAAGAAACATTATTCAGCTATGATAAGGTAAAATCTTGAAAATGTTGAAAGGATGATTAGAGAGCTATGAGAAACAGTGTTCGAAGTATAGAGATACTGTAAACTAGTATAGAGTAGTAAGACTAGGGGGAAAAAAAGGCAAATGGAAGGATGGGCTTTAGGCTGGCACTAAATAGCCTAAATGAATTGAGGGACACAGTCATACCAGGCAGTGTACCCTTTGCTGCACTAAGTGTGGACTACAGACCAGCAGAGTTAGCATGGGCAGGGATGTCATTAAAAGTACAGATTCTAATTCTCATCCCAGACCTAAATGAAGTAAAACTAGATTCAGCTTAAGGTGTGAGGAGCACTGCTCCAGCTAACAACCTGTGGAAGAATTCTGGTTTTACCTGCCCAGCAATCACGTCCCTTCTTCCAGTTACAGCCTCTGGATCCTACTTTATGGAACTTTCCCTCTCCCATTCTCATACCGTAGGGTTCAGATGTGTCTAACATTGGCCCCTGGCTCCAGAGCAGGGCATGTGTTCCAGGCCTGCCTAATAAGCAAACCTCAAGGCCCAGCCACAATGACTGCTTCAGCAAAAGTATGTAATACAAACTGAAGTGGGCTGGGAGATGGCTCAGTGGAATAAGTGCTCCCCTGGCAAGTACAAGGGCCTGAGTTCAATCCCCAGTTCCGCCAAAAAAAAAAAATCATTTGTAATACAAACTGAGCCAGTAAGAGTCAGAGCCTAGACTTTTAAGGCATACTCCCCTTCCTGAGTTTGCTGAGCTTAGAAGGTAGAGCTGTTGTCTTTCTATTCCCTGAGAATGGAGCCAAACAGAAAAAAAGAACAAAGAAATTTATCATTTATCCACTTGCTGCCATATCTAAATCCCTGTACTTCTCTGTCACGCAAGCCAGTAAAGTCTGTTTCTTTGGCCATTGCAAATTGTGTATCTGTTCTTCAGGACTGACAGAATGAGAATTCACCACACTCTCTGTCCCTCCCTTAGATTCATGAACCTCCTCCTAAACTCACGATGTTCAGGTGTCCTGGCCTCTGCAGGGATCTTCCAAGGTCTATCTCCTCCACTAGGCTTTGCTACGCCATTCCCCCACACATGCAGTACTGCTCCCCCCACCTCCACTAATTAACTTCTACCTCTGGGTAGCCATTAGTTTCATATTCTTCCTCCTGTTGTCAGCAGTTTCATGTCTGCCTCACTTCTCTTCACTTAGTTTCACCCCACTCAGGCTTTAGGTGTCTCCTGAAACAAATGAGATGCTTTTGCTTTGTGTTCTTACAGCATTACTCATCTTCCCATTGTGGCACTCAGGCCTGTAAATATGTTTATTCCTCATGGCGCTCACTGGAGCAAGTAGGTAATTAAAACAGCAGACCCTAGGATCAGACCACCTGAATTCCATGATCATGGCAAGTTGCCTAACCTTTCCATATCTCTGTTTCTTTACCTATAAAGACAATGACAGTACTTCTCAAAGGCTAATTTCATGACTATCTATAAAACATGAACATACCAGCACATACTAACCATTATCTAAGTGAGAATTATTATTTTGCATCTTTTTAATGGGGCTATTTGATGTCCATTTCCTAGCCTTCATCAGATATAAATTAAAAAACAGATCTCTTCTTATTCCCCATGTTACACCTAAAGTATCAACTCATTGTGCGTAGGGAAGAGCTAATAATGGAATATTGAATATTTCGACAGTTGTCTCTCTCCAAGTTGTCTGAAAGCTCCTGATGGGACAGAACCTGATCTTACACATTTTTTAAAAACCTCATTCCAGTCTCAAGCACTATGCCTGGCACACCCATTCTTTTCCTTTTTTCATCACTGCCAAAAAGGCTATTGCAATTCATTTGGTATGCAAATGCTAGTAAACATTGGCAGTCTGGTGAGAAAAAAAAAAAATATTTTGCTGGCTGTAGACTTGAGTTTGACTACCAAATTGGTTTCTGTGGCTATTTTAGTGTTGTACACAACTTTAAGACGTTTTTTCTTAACCGTATGAAAGACATACTATGTGCAAGAACCTTGATGATTCTAGGATGAAGCAGAACAGCCCTGGCCCACACACTGCTTGATTTCTAACACAGTATTCATTGGAATTGTTTATGAATGTCTACACAGTTCTTGTGGGCTACTAGCATAGGATAAGAATAAGATAATGTTTTGGAGTGAGCATCGTAGTACACTTCTCTAGTGGAGAAACATCTAAAAATCAACCCAAAATCATGTTTTATATTATGTTCATGGGTAGTTAAGAGTCCCTAAGTCTTTGGAACAATTGGCTTATTTTGAAATCTTAAATGAAAGACCACTGAACAATTTATTTAAACTAGCTTGGAACATGAGTAGACTTGTGCTTGATATTAACTGAGAGAGCAGATTAGTTGGCTCCACTGTGGGAAGGGACAGCAAAAGGGCTCCAGTGAGAAATTAGGAGCGTGGCAGGGGAAAAGGAGGGACACAGCAAACTGAAGATTGGCTTTTGGAAGCAGCCAGCAGAATTTCTAGCTAGCTGTGATAAAGAAGAAGAAAAAGTCCAAGGTTTCTGAGTAGAATGAAGAGTCATTTGCCCCTGATAGGGAATGCTGATGGAGACTCAGATGTAGGTGACTGGAGTGACATCAGCTTGGTTCAGAAGTGTTGACATTGAGACAACCACAACACATCTAGATATTTAATTAAGCCCTTACCTGTAAACATACAGGGTTCATAAGAAAGAGAAATAAATCTAAGAAAAATTAATATAGAGAAGGTAATGGAGCTTATAATGAGTGAAACTGCCCAGGGGGAGGGTCATAGACTGAAACCAGGAAAGGGGTGAACATGAGGAGCTCTACCATGGAATGATTGATCAGGTAGAATACAATAAACTAGTGAAGGGCTGGGGAGATAGCTCGGCAGTCAGAAGTGCCAGTCTGGCAAATGCAAGGTCCTGAGTTCACTACCCAGTACCACATGCTGTGCCAGCCCCAGAACTGGGCATGTTGACACATGCCTGTAATCCCAGCACTAGGAAGGCTGAGACAGGAGGATGAAAATGAGTTTGAACTGGCAGTGAGACCCTGCATCAAAAGAATAAATATAAAATACAAAAAAAAATTTTTTTTTTTAAAGATAAACTAGTGAACAATGAAGACCTTTTAGAATGGTTGAAAAAAAGACTAGATGACATGCAACCTCCTCAAAGGCAGAGGATGAAGATGCAGGCGGTAATCCAATGTACCAAATGCAGCTGAAAAGTAAAGGACAACAGTACTAGTAATGAGAGTCACTTCTTGAACAAGACTTTAAATACATTTAATCCTTTTAATAGCTCTAGGAGAGGTTCTCAATACTTAGCAGTTCATTAGTTTACCTGAAACACATAGCCCACTCCATCAGAATCATCTTACCATGTTTTCCTGGATTTTCTCTCTCAAGACCCAGTCTGCACTTTATAGTACTGGTAGCCCCCGGTGGGTGTGGTGAGGCAGGGCTTAACAGGCAAGTCTCTGTCGGAAATTGAAGCAAATGAGCTTCCCTAGAAAGGAAATCTCAATTTTATTTTGGGCATAAAATGAGAGATCTCAGATGCTGGAGGGGCACATGAGTATCAATGGGTTTGTCCATTTATTTGTCCTTTTTATAAAAATTATTAGTATAGGAGCCCCTGAGAGTGTTTGTCATCAAAAAGTGAAGGGCAGGTAAACAATAAACCTATTAGAAAAAAAAAAAAAAAACCTAATAAAAGGACTGGTGAGATGGCTCAGTAGAATAAGCACTTGCCTGGCAAGTGCAAGGGCCTGAGTTCAATCCCCAGTTCCACAAAACAATAAAACAAAACAAAAAAAAAACTGAAAAAAAGAATAATAAACCTATTAGAAGGGGCAGATCAGATGCCTAGAAAGTTTAGGGAAATGAAAAATTCTTCCATTAGGTTGAAGAAATTAACACCAGATGGGCGCCATCTTCTCAGTAAAGTAAATAGGAACATATGCTCTGTGAGGGGGATAAGGGCTTCGCTCATTGTTCTGCCTCAGAACTGTAGGCACGTGGCAGATACTCAGTTGGGTGAGGGTATGATTGAAAGCAGGTAAGACTGGAAGAAGCTGAGCCTAGGTTCTAGAGTAGGGTTGGTAGCTTATAACCTGATCAGACTTAGAACAAACATCTTTGGGGACATTTACTTAGCTTCCAAGTCCACAAACACTATTTACAATAAAGGCAAAGCCAGGCTGGAGATGAAGCTCAGTGGTAGAGCTCTGGCCTTCCATGCACTAGGCCCCCAGTTCGTTTCCCAGTACCACATTAAAAAAAAAAGAACAAAAGAAAAAGTCATTGCTTACAGCCTGAGTCTCTTCCCAGCTTAGATGGGATTGTTTCTATAACTTTAACAGCCCCACCATCACCATCACCTGGTGCGGGGAAGAAGGACTCAGCATAGCACCAAGAATATGACTTCTTCCTTCATTTTACCATATTTTCCTAGATTTTCTCTCCCAAGGCTCAGTCTGCACTTTATAGTACTGATAGCCAGCGGTGGGTGTGGTGAGGCGGGGCTGAACAGGCAAGTCCCTGTGAGGAAGCTGAAGGAAATGAGCTTCCCTAGAAAGGAAATATCAGTTTTATTTTGGGCATAAAATAAGGAGAGATCTCAGATGCTGGAGGCAACCTTTCTTTCTTTTTTTTTAATGTGGTACTGGGAAAATCCAGGAAAACATGGAAGAGCAAGGCCTGATCCTATCTTTGTAGAAGCTATAAATACTGCCACTCATTGAAATGATAAGACTGAAGGGGCCAGGGAGATGGCTCAGTGGAATAAGTGCTTCCCTGGCAAGCGCAAGGGCCTGAATTCAATCCCTGTTTCTGCCAAAGAAAGAGAGAAAGGAAGGAAGAAAGAAAGAGAAAGAAATAGTAAGACTGCCTTTAACTCTCTCACAGGGTTTTCTACTCTTCCATTTCTTCTCAGAAAAAAGTCAGGAAGGGAGATTAAGGTATATATCGGGGCACAGCCACAGGAGCAGCATCCTCCTAGCGGTAGGTGTGGTATTTGCACCTTGTGAAGCACATTATAAATGCTGGTCGTCATCACTTGTTACTCAGTAGCCAAAGCCAGGTGGGGTATGAGGAACCAACTGGCTTCAAATGCTTTACTCTTTGACTGTGCCTTTTGAGATCAATAGGAACAAAGTAAGTAGATCCAACCATCTCAAGGGTACTGATTGGCTCAAGTGATAACAAATGGTCTGTGCTATCTTGGATATAACTGTGGTTCAAACTGAACCTTTGAAAAAATATTGTGTGGTCACCAGCCAGTTAAAGGGATACAACATTACCAGAATTACTGAAACCCTCACCCCTTTCCTCTCTCTCTCTCTCTCTCTCTCTCTCTCTCTCTCTCTCTCTCTCTCTCTCTCTCTCTCTCTCTCTCTCTCTCTCTGTCTCTGCAGTACCATACCAGGTATCAAACTCGGGACCTTGCATGTGCCAGGCAGGTGCTTATGCCACTGAGCTGTCTCCCTGGCCCCTTTTTTTTTAATGTACTTGGTACAGAGTCTCACTACACAGCTCGGACTTGTAGGGATCCTCCTATTTTCAACCTTCCCAGTGCTGGGATTACAGGCCTGTGCCACCATGCCTGATCAGCATTTCTATCATGGGCCTCACTATTCCCTTTTCCTGAGAGTGACCTGTCGTGAATTTTGACACCATAGTTTAGTTTTGCCTAGGGTTTACATAAATAATCATACAGTATGTGCCCTTGTGTTTGCCTTTTGGGGGCACAACATCATGAGTTTCAGCTGTACTACTCAGAAAAGCTGTAGTTCTGGGCTCGGTGTGTGGCTCAGTGGTACAGCACTGGCCACGAGAACCCAGGTCCTACCCTAGTATGGGGCAAGGGAGAGAAACCACTGTAGGTCATTAGTTTTCACTGTTTTTAGTGTGCCATTTATGAAAAGTCACCATTTATTTACACATTTAATATTGATGGATTTGAGATTGTTTCTAGCCTGAGGCTACTACTATAAACATTTCTTTTATATGTCCTTGTTTGGTATACACCTAGCATAAGCTCCTGGGCCATAAAATATACCTATGTTCAACTTTGGAAGATGGTGTCAAACTGTTTTTCTAGGTGATCATATTAACACTCCCACTAGCAGAGTGTCAGAGCTCCAGTTTTCCACAGTGTCTGAAGACTTGGTATCATCAGGCTTATTAACTTTAACCATTTTGTAATATATATATTTAAATACTATACATTATGCTATATATATTATAGTTATATTTTATGGTGGTATTTTAAATACTGTATTTTAATAAACAACTAATTGTTTCTTGTTAGAACAGAGAAAAACATAAGTAATTTCATAATACTTACACAAATATTTTTGTTCATGGATCCACAGTATCATAACAGCTTTTAGGATGGTCTCAACATAAAAACATCAATGTAGACGTGTAACAGGTCCATCTGAACCACCTAGAAAACAGGAGAGCAATCTAATATCCCCTTAAAACAAAAACAGATGGCCAGCTGGGGGCATAGCTTAGTGAGAGAGCCCTTGCTTGAATACAAAAAGGCTTTGGATTTGATTCCCATAATCACCAATACTGCCACCAAAATGAGACAAACCAGAAACTGTAAGGTATAACAAAAACAACTATTTTTTTAAAAAGTAATATAAACTGAGATAACTGAATATATTGTTGAGGTTCATCTAATACAAGCCATTTGAAGTCTAGAGAAATTAAATTATTAAGACCCTCTTTGGTTTCAGACAGAGCCACAATAAGAAGTCTGGTCTATGCCCACAACCATCTATAGCCTTCTCAGAATTTTATCCAACCTATATTTTAAGAATAAAATTTGTTTTTAAATTCAATTTAATTTCCCAAAGTTGGGATTAATTTTGTAAATGCACTTTGCTAGCCATGAAAAAGATCAGTCTGTCCATATGTTATAATTATATCCTCATGCTCTCTAATTAAGAGACTGCTCAACTCTGAAATCCAGTCCTAACAGAATGTACTATCTGGCCAACACTCTTCAGAAAGATGAAAGTATGCTCTCTTAATGCCCACTTTCTCAGCCAGCAAGTTAAGGCTTAAGTGTTTTGTAAAGCAATCCATGCAAATTCTCTGCCCTCTCCTGAAGAATCTAGAAGGGGCTGACTTTGTAATGTGACCACTTGCTAGAAAGATATCACCTCAGGCCCACAGTCAATAAAGCACAGCCTTTGAGTCGTGGCTCTGCCATGATCCATCCAGATTCATTCAAATCTTCTACATGACAAATGGCTCACAACCACGAAAGCTTTGCTTCCAACTACTTACCAGAAGAAGGGTAACTTGTCCCTATGAGAACTGTGGTTTAAGTCCCTCTTAACAGCATCAGAAAAACAGCTATAAACTCTGATGATGTTCAGTCATCTCTCATCTTGATTTGATAAACATAAGTCCATTCTATTTCACTGTGGCATTAATTTAAGGTACCATGTCCCTTAAATTGAAAATCCCACAGACATACTGACTTTAACCATCACTGGACTTATTGAACCATTAATCACTTGAATTAATATCAACATGTGTAATCTAGAGCATTCACATAAAAAAATCAGATTATCAGCTTCTCTTGAATCATTAAATGCTTTAGTAAAAGAAATAAAATAAAGCTTTAGCCATTCAGGATCCACAAGCCAGGTTGTGGCCTAGAGTAGCTGAGAGGGAATAGCTTCTCTTAGGGAACTCTTGTCTCCATAAATCACCAGTCTCCTATCTAGGACTGTTCACTCCTTTGTGCCATCTTCCTGGCCCCAAAACTATTTGAGTTTAGAAGAGTTAAAGCAGAGATTACTGCTCTAATCTAGTAGTCTCAAAGTAAGGTTTCTACTGGGCAGCAACAATATTCAAGCACTGGCAGCAACTTGAATCTCAACAGGATGCACATAATAGTGCCTCCGCAGTACCCTGCCAGATTGCTGGATCTTGCCCTTTTCCAAGTCCCTTCTCTGAGCCGAATGCTGGCATAACACAGAGCTTCACTGGCATGCAGTGCAGGTGCATTCATCCACAGAAACCCTAGATTGCAGCTATGCTTGATGAATGTGATTCCAATTCCCTCTTCCCAAAAACACGAGCAGAAAATGCTAAGACATGTGGTTTGTCTTCCTCTGACCTGTAAAAAATTCAATTGACAAGGAGACCTGTAAGTCTGAATTTTTTTAAAGCAGCTATATTTTCCCCCTGTGAGTCAGTGCATTCTACAATATTATTTAAAATTCAATAACTGAAAGCAAATGAAATTATAAAAATGGATCATCACTTTTTATGGAAACAAATGTTTTGCTCAAAATGTCAAGCATTAAGGGGACTTTATTAAGATATGGAAAGTATATTTCCTAGCAGCAATGAGCAATTCAAAAATAGAGTTGATGGCAGCAGTGGTAATTAATATGTCAAATATAAATGGCACTCCATGTCCTGACAGAAGAGCAATCATGTTACCTGATTAGATAACACAGATCCTGCAGTGGGGGCTTTTGGGGTTGGAAGACAGTGGTTGTGCAGGATGTGAGGCCGTCAATGTGGGCAGTGTTATGTCCTTGGCAACCCATGGGAAATGAGTTCGCTCCCATATAGAGCTACATTGTATGGGATCTACTATGGCAAGAGATTCCTAGCATTCTAAGCAAAATAGGGAACCAGAATCCAGATTGTCTCAGTTGCCTGCCAGTGCCCTATAGTATCCTGCCCCGTGCAGCATTCCTTTCTGGGCCATTCTTTGAAAGAGCCACGTACTTGCCTTCTCTGAGTCACTGGTTGTTGATCTTCAAGCTTGTTTTGCAGCTCAATGTGCAGCCCCTCAGTCATTTATTCTCAGTCTCTGATTAGGGTGCATCATAAGGCTGTCCTTTCCAGGTCATCTGAGAAATCCCCACAGTAGCTGGGTATAGCACCACACGCCTATAATCCCAACACTCTTGGAGGCTAAGGCATGATGATCACAGATTAGATCCCAGATTATGCAATTTAGTGGTTTAGCAATGCTATGTAGCGCAATAGAAAGACCCTAGGTTCAAACCCCAGCACTACAAAAATGAACAATTGTCAGAAATGCAGATTCTAGGGCTCTGCTCCCAAAGACTCTGACCTAGTTAGGACTGGGAATTTACATATTAACCACTGGCCCTAGGGGATGCTGATATAGATGGCTTGAGCCCATACTTTCAGAAAAAGCCAGCTCAATAGGCTCATGCATCAGTTCCACCTCTAGCATCAATTTTTAAAACATGTCTTTTTTCTTTTTGTCTTTTGGGACAGGGTCTCACTTTGTAATCCAGACTGGCCTTGGACTCCCAGCAGTCCTTCCACGTCCTGAGTGCTGAAACTACAGGTGTGAGTCACTATGCCAGTTCAAAACATGCCTCTGATGAAATACCAAATATATGAAAATTCTGAATTCATAAAAACAAAAAACCGCTCCTAATCATTATTGGAAGTTATTTTTCTATGAAATTTGACAAGTAAAGAGGATGAGAAAGAATTTATTCTATCTTTCTTATGTGAACTGTTTCCAATGATAAGCAAATAGTACATAAGAGAAAGTTGCTCCCTGTAGGAGTCCAGTTAATAAATGCAGATGGAATTATGAAATCTAAAACAAAATCTTTTAAATGATAATATACCATGCACAAGACTCTGGGTTTGATCATCAACACCATAAGAAACAAACACATATTTTATAGGTACTAATGAAATACGGAGATAAAAGAGTGAACATAGGTGGTTATGAAAGTTCTTTTCTCAAAGGTCATAAAGACGTAACTTTAAGGGCCGGCCAGAGAGCTCAGTGGACTAAAGTGCCTGCTTAGCCTGGCATAGGGACCTGGGTTTGATACCCGGACTGCTGTGCCAGCCCCACCCCCGGAGCACACTGAGACTGGTGAATGAAACTGGGTATAATCCCAGCACTTGGATGGCTGAAAACAGGAGAGTCAGTACGAGTCAGATCTGTGTAGTGAGAGCCTGTAGACCCTGTATTAAATGTGTAAAATAATAAAAAAAAGACCAACTTTATATTGGCAGGATTGAGTACCACAATCTAAACCTGTCAGTGGGCTTGCCCCTACAAAAATGGGGCAAATATGTCCTAGGAAGTAGAATTTTTTCTTGCCCCAAAATTCAATCTGAATCTCATCAAGTCAGGAAATAGCAAATGCAGAATAAAGAAAGAAATACACCAAAAGGAAGCCAAAATCAAACCTAGAATGTTTGTCACTTTAACAAGTAATCCAAGTAACTAAGACAAGTAACCTAATTTCTATAACAAATCACCACTAGATAAGGGAAGAGGAGTGTAATAAAATTTTTGAAAACAGCGAGGTGTGGTGACACATGTCTGTAATCCCAGCAATCAAGAGGATTGCTTTGAGTTCGATGCCACTCTGGACTGCATGGTTAGTTTAATGACAGCCTAGACTATGCAATGAGACTCTGTCTCAAATAAATTAATTTTTTTTAATTTTAAAAACAAAGGCCATGCCCCAAACTCCATATGTGAGGCTTGTTTGGCTCCTGGTTAGAAAAAACTGACTGTGAAAACAACTTTGAGGTCTCAGGAGGTAGATTGGTAGTCTCAGTGCCTGCCTGGCAAGCCCATGGACCAGTGTTCAATCCTTTGTATTGCATGCCATGCCAGTCCTGGAACCCCATGTTCCCGGTGCCAGCAACTGAAACCGGGCATGGTAGTGCATGCATGTAATCCCCCAGCACTGGGAAGGTTGAGGCAGGAGCATCACTATGAGTCTGAGTTGATTAGCAAGACCCTGAATCAATTAAATAAAAATAAATAAAAGATTAAAAACAACCTTGAGACAATCAAGAAATTCAAATAGTTTTGCAAAACTTTAAGCAAAAATAAAACTGGATGGAGAGATAAAATGAGATTGACAAAATATTGCTAGTTACTGAAGCTTCCTACACTCTTCCTGCTTTTCAGTATGCTTGACATTTTTCATAATAAAAAGCATTTTTAAATGCAGTGCTGCTTAGGTATGTACTCTGTTTAACTTCAGGCCAACAAGGGCAAGAGGCCTGAACAAGAAATATAAGTTATTACCTAGGAATTCAATGTCCACTTTCAGCGATTTCACCCATTGTTCTGGACCCTCCAGAAAATCCAAATCCACTTTTCTTTTGGAGACAGGACCTCACTATATATAGTTCAGGCTGGCCTTGAACTCTCGGTGGTCCTTCTGCCTCAGCCTCCCAAAGGCTGGGATTGCAGGTATGCCTCTCCACACATGGACTTCCCCTCTTCTTTTTCTGAAATCCATTTTTTTTCTCTCTCTCTCAAAGCTCCAACAGTGTTCCCTGGGCTGCACTACTCTCTTCTATGATAGCTTAGTGAGACACTTAAGAGTAAATGAAACTGGATTTATAGCTTTGGGAGACATTAAAAGATCCTTTAAAAAAGCCTTACTCATCTATTAAGTGAGTGCAAACACTTTTTGTAAAATTAGAGGAATAAAAATTCAGGAGACTTTAGTGTTATAAAATACATTATTTAAGTAATGAAACTGCATTGAAACAACAATGGCATATTTCTACAGTGAAAGGATAGCTCTCTTAGAATGTTCACAACTTCATCTGCTCACACAATAATGGCTTCAGGCTCAGAATTAAAATGTCCTGAATCAAAAAGTACTCTAAGTAATTAACCTGAGTGCATCTGTAAATTTTGAGGCCAACGCTGTAAAGATGCGTGCACTAATTTAATTCTTAGATATTATTTCATTTCCAGTACCTCTAAAGCTGTTTGGCTATTTCATTCATTATAGGAAAGCTAACTAACATCTATATGCAACATATGCCACAAATAGCTACATCCCAGAAGATATTAGGCCATTTTTAGTAATTCCAAAAGGAGTATTTCCAACTTTTTTAAAAGCCTTAGTGACCTACCAATTGCTTTTCTGGTGTTTCCTGTGAAATGCCAACTGCCATTAAAATTAAGATTTAAAGACACTTAATTGTGTGTTCTCTGGTACATTTAAAACTGTGTTCTCTGGTATGCTTCTCAAAATTAGGTTCAGTATGTAAGTCAGAAACAGTGGTATGTTAAACATGCAGATTCCCAGGGCCAGGGATATAGCTTAGCAGCACAGTGCTGCCTGGCAAACACAAAGTCCTCAGTTTGATTCAGAGTACCCAACAACAACACCAAATGCAGATTCCTGGCCTCCTTCCTGAGCATATTAAAACCAGACTCTCTGGTGTTATGAGTGTAGATGCCGCAGAAAACCTCCTGCAGTTAGAGGTGGGGCTTTTACAGAGGTGACTGGATCTAAAGAATATAATGGAAGGATTAAGGGCGGGTGATTACTAAACCAGCCCACTGATTGCTTTAGCACCTAATCCCAGTGGCCTGGATATAATATAAAGGACAGAAATTGCTTGCTTTTGCTGTCTTCTGCTTGCCATGAACTTCCCCTCTGCATTGCCCCCCTGCCATGCCACTCTGCCTTAAGACCAGCTAATTATGGACTAAAACCTCCACAAACTGTAATACAGACTTTTCTGTCTTTAACTTTGAGTATCTTGTATTTTGTCTCAGTTACAAAAGAAAAGTAAGACTTTGTGGCCTAAAATTCTATACCTTCAGGGAGCATGCTAGGTGATTTATTCCACAGACCAATTCACTCAGTCAAGATTTCAAGAACATAAAGTTTCTCAAAAGTCTATGAGAAAAATAGAGGATACAGAAATAACTTGACAGCACCAGGAATAAGCAGTTGGCCAAATTCAACATGTGGAAATGTTGTTCAACATGTTACTCAACTCCTTGGCTTGCCTGGGCTACACTGAGTAAAGAATGATCTTGGCCTAAATATAAAATAAGATAGTTTATGTGTATAAGTAACAAAGCTTCCTTTTTTTTTTTTTTTTTTTGTATTTTTATTATGATATCAAAATAATACAGTAATGGGACCAGGGCACAATCACCTGGCACAACATGCAGATCACTGGCACCACATGCTGTGCCAGCCCCGGCCTCTCCCCCAAACAGTGTTTTTGAGACTGGGCATGGTAGTACGAGCCTATAATCCCAGCACTTGGGAGGCTGAAAACAGGAGGATCACTAAGAGTCCAATCTGCGTGGTGAGAACCTATAAGCTCTGTACTAAATACATTTAAAAAAAGATACAGTAAGCCCACACTTAATTAAATAAGAAAGGACATGTCTGCTTAGTAATAATAAATACCTGTCTTCATGGACACAGACATATCTAGGTAGGCTGACATACTATTATCAGTAATGGTGTGTTTTACTCACAAGTACATGTGCAGTCTGATACACTCAGGCTTTTCTCAGACTTCCATTTGACTGCGTGTGGTAGAACCGGGAGGTGGAGTTAGCGCTGTACCACATTCTAACCAGCACAGTGATCCACTGTCACCTACACAGTCCACGCTAGAGCAATGTGCAACCAAGTAACAAAGAATATCTCTAAAACCATGTAATGATGTAGAAAGCTTACACTGCCACTGTCCGGGGCCACATGTCGTCAGCAGTCTGTGCCTGGACACCCTTGCTCTAGGACAGCTGACCTGTTTACTTTAGTCAAAGCTTGTCCATCAACTAATCAATGAGTATCCACACAATGCAATGTTATTCAACCACACTCTAGACTCATACATGATGCAGCATAGACAAACCTTATATAAGTTTCAAGTGAAAAAATCCACCTCTGCATGATTCCATTTACAGTATATAAAAAATCCAGAATACGCAAATCTATAGAGATAGAAAGTTGTGGTTGCTAGGCAACAGAGCTTCTTTTTGGAGTGAAATGTCAAACATGAAAAACATGTTTTGAAAGTAGATAATGCTGATGATCATGCAAAACTCAGTATACTAAAAGTCATTTATTTATTTGTGCACATGTAGGGGAAGCTTATAATAGTACATGTGTATCTAAAATTATAATTAAAGAGTTAAAGGCATTTTTAAATAAATCATTTATTTCTAGACTAAAGATGCATAAGAGAAACTTCAGAAACATAACTAAAAACAAGTAGGTCTTTTTAGAATCTTGAATGAAACAAACTGTACAATGACATTTTAAATTAATGGGAGTATTTGATTATACACCTAAAATTACTATTTATTTTCTTAGTGATCATGGTGACATTGTCAGGTGTACTTATATCATGTCTTTTGAAATGAATACTGAAATATTTAGGGGTGAAAAAGATGACAGCTGAGACTTATTTTAAAATATTTTGACAAAAAAGAAGATGGAAATGAGAAACGAGGATGCAAAACATAGTGTTGGGTTGATTGTTGTTGACTGGTAGGTTAATATGCAGGGGCTTTTTAAACTCTACTTCTGTACATGTGTGGAAATGTTCATAATAAGAGAGTTAAGAATAAAGGAACTTGAGGTTTCCTGGACTTTGAATCTGTTTTGACTCAAAAAAGTTCAGCTGTCCCAGTGAGCACCCGGAAGTGTCTGATCAAGTTGTAGGGCAGATATTAGCAATGAATCATTACTTTTGAAATTTTGGGCAGGAAAAAGCCAAATCAGAGCATTTTGGATACTTCCATTAATGAAGGCAAATTAATTGACAAAACAAGAAAGACACTGGGTTGGTATTCTTTCCCTTTCTTTTTTGCACGTGTTGCTTATTTCTAGAAGCATTCATTTTTATCTCCCCAACAGTGCCTCAGTTACTTTTCATCAGGCCTAGACTACCTAAGTTAAAATAAAATTCCCTATATGTTAATTTTTTTAATGTTCAAATATATATTTAAAGTGACATTAAGAGGGGAGAGAGCCCCGGTATCACAAAAAAAAAAAAAAAAAGAGGGAAGCTCAACGATCTAAGCCCCTGCCTGGCAAGCATAAGGACCAGAGTTTGATCCCTGGTACTTCATGCTGTATGGTCCCCCATGCCATGCTGGTCACCAAAACCAGGCTGGTGGCACATGCCTGTGATCCCAAAACTGGGGACACTAAGACAGGAGGATGCTACAAGCTGCATGGTAAGACCCTATAACAAATAATAAATAAAATTTAAAATAATAATAAAGTGGGGCTAGGGAGATGGATCAGTGGAATAAGCGCTTCCCTGGCAAGCGCAAGGGCCTGAGTTTAATCCTTGGATCCGACAAAAATAAATAAATAAAATAATAATAATAATAATAATAATAAAGTGACATCAAGTTACTACTTCTAATCATTCCTAGTAAGGAATAGTCAGTGTTACAGCTGAATTGTGTAGTTGGGGGAAACTCAATTCACCATCATTTGGAACCTCACCAAACTCAGGGACAAAACCACTTTGAGTCAAATGGTTGTCTCAAATAGCATGCAGCCTAGTAAATGCAAGGCTAACACAGAATCACTTTTCACATAGATTTCACCTTACTAATTCCTTTTTTTTTTTTTTTTTTTTTTTTTTTTTGCGGTACTGGGGATTGAACTCAGGACCTTGTGCTTGCCAGGCAAAGCACTTATTCCACTGAGCTATCTCCCCGGCGCCATAATTCTTGTTTTAGGATGAAGTGTCAAACACATATTTGTATCTACCTCATGTTCCACTAGTGAACAATCTAGTCCAGATTCTTAGTCATTTTTTAAAAAGAGAAAGGTCACTCAAATTTTCTCTTAAAAGTCATATGAAGTAGGGTATAGCTTACCAGCAGTGTCTGTCAGGCAAGTGCAAAGTCTGTACCTGAATTCAATTCCTGGTACAAAAAAAAAAAAGCCATATGAAATTCTATAAGGATTGTATTATTGTTAAGTAAGCATTCAATTGATACATACTCTGAGCTACCAATTATTTCACATCAAGATAAAACATGTATTTTTGATGTTAGATTTAACATTTTATTATGAAGTGCTTCATATGACATAGTTTGTAGAACCTATTTTACTCCTAAAATCTTGTAGAATGATTTATTTACCCTAAAAAAAGTATTGTTAAAAAATTTTACTGTTGTGTGTATAAACACTTACAATATAATAAAAATCTTTACCCTAGGAACTATCTTTTTTTTTTTTTTTTTTTTTTTTTAGTCTTTTTGAGACAGGGTCTCACTATGCAGTTCAGGCTGGCTTTAAGCTCACTTTGTAGCTCAGGCTGGTCTCGAACTCACAACAATCCTCCTGCCTCAGCCTCCTGAGTGCTGGGATTACAGGCATGCGCCACCACGCCCGGCTCTTTTTTCTTTTTTATGAATTTAGGACAGAATCTAGAGAGTATACAAGGTCTCACTACGTAGATCAGACTAGTGTGTTTTCAAGCCTCCCAAGCCCTGAGATTACAGGCGTGGGCCTCCACGCCCAGTCTCATTCGCCACCTCAGTGCGCCCCAGGGGTGGGATTGGCATGGCATGCCGGAATTGAACCTCAGTCGCTGTGCTCTGTGGATGCAGGCACTTTAGTCCGCTGAGCTATCTGGCCAGCCCAATCACTTTTTTAAATTCTGGTTTGGGTCGGGGGGGTTCATTTGTTTTGCCAGTGCTAGGCTTCATGTGTGCTCTTATCATTGACTACGTCCTTAGCTTTTTTTATGGTGTCTCACTTACTCTCCTCTCATTGCTGGGACAAATACCCAACACTCAAAATGAAGGAAGGAAAGGTTTGTGTAGCTTACGGTTACTGGAGGTTTCAGTCCATACTCAGCTGGCTCCAAGGCAGTGCAGCACATGGCAGAGAGCAACCTTCCATGGCAGTGGCAAAGAGCAGAGAGCAAATGGGAGGAGTAGCAGCAACCATGGCAAGAGAGATGTAGCACTCACACCCATAATCCCAGCCTTGGATTGCCCATAATTCCAGTGGATCATGAGTTAATCACAAACTCTAGAAGTCCGCCCCGTGGCTGCATGAGGCTTTGGGGGGACAACTAGACACAAACCATAACATATGGGAACACATCACTTGTTTTCAATCACTGGTTTCAGAATTACAGTAAAGTATGGCACCTGCTTTGCATTCAAAATCCACTTCTCAGCTAGACATTATGACAATAATGCCAGCTACTTAGGAGGCCGAGGCAGAAAGATCACAAATTCAAGCCTGGCCTGGGCAACTTATTAGCAAGAGCCTATCTCAATGGGCTGGGGACACAGCTCAATACTCCCTAGGTTCAATCCCTAGATTTTTCTTTTTTAAACAATTCTTTTCCTAAATGCCATCTGGCCTGACAGAACCTTTTTTTGCTACATGATAGTGCTTGGCAAAAAATGTTTAATTGTGCTTAAGTATGCTAAATCACCTGGCCTAGCATCAGAAAGCTTGGACATACAAAAGTTTTAGAGATTAAAATATTCTTATCATAGTATTGAGATTAAAGAGATTATTACAGTGTCCTCTTAATTACGATTCAGGGAGAAAATTTCTTTCAGGAGTATTTGCGTTTGTCATACTAGGTCTGGTTTTTCTCTGGCTTTTGCACTGACTTCCAGGCAGCGCAGGGCCAGCTCTGCCTTCTTCCAGCACAGAGAACACTGTTGAGTTTCATCGTGCAGAGGAGCCCTAAACTTCATCTTATTTTTCCCATACCCAGCTTCCTTACTATATTTTTTTAATATCTCATGGTAATGTGTGTGGTTTGTTATTTCTGTTTTTTTGTAATGTATTTTTGGTACATTATACCCAAACCATTTTTAGACTTAAATGGGATAGTAATATGAATAAACAAATGCATAATGGACAAACAATAAATTATAAATAAATATAAGGTTTTTGTTTATTTGTTTTGCTTTTCAGACAAGGTTTCCCTATGGAGTTCAAGCTGGCCTTGAACTCACTGTGTAGCTCAGCAAAGCCTTGAATTCCAAGCAATCCTTCTACCTCAGCATTCTGAGTGCTGGGACTACAGGCCTGCGCCACCACATCCAGGCCTAAGTTGTTTTTAGCTTAGCTCCATTTCACTCTCAACATGTGCTGCTTCTCCCCTTTCCAATACAAGTGCTTCTCTCATGCTTTCTGACGTCGATCAACTATAAATGTGTTGCTTTTTGATCATACATATGGAGTAAAGGCATTAAATCTATTATTAGGACTTTCTTACACTGAAAAATACAACAGGAAGTTTTAAAAGGAGGGGCCAGGGAGATGGCTCAGTAGAATAAGCGCTTCCCTGGCAAGCGCAAGGGCCTGAGTTCAATCCCTAGTGCTGCCAAAAAAAAAAAGAAACTTAAAAGGAGGGCTGAAGACAACCCTGGGATTACTACTTGGGTGTAAGACAGTAAAACAGTAACATGAAGAGCAGCATGTGATGCATACTCACCCTAAGAGTGGAGACACAGGTGGGGCTGGGCTGTTATCAGACTGCTTCCCAGAGGATCTTTGTCCAGAAAGCACACAAAGTGTGAATATCAGGAAATTTTTCTATTTTTTTGTGGTGCCGGGGATTGAACTCAGGACCTTGCACTTGCCAGGCAAGGGAACTTTTCTACAGGTTCATCCTGCAGCTGTTCTTTTTCCTCTCTTCTCCCCATCTTTCCCTTCCCCTCCCCTCCCTTCCTTTCACCTTCCCTCTCCTTCCTTCCTTCCTTCCTTCCTTCCTTCCTTCCTTCCTTCCTTCCTTCCTTCCTTCCTTCCTTCCTTTCTTTCATGCTGGGGATTGAACCCAGAGCCCAAGTATGGGGCTCCTCTACCCCACACTTATACACTCCTCTACCACAAAGCTACATTTCCCTCTAGCCAATCTCCTATTTCTTTTTTTTTTTTTTTTTTTTTTTTT
>PVKA01008182.1:0-74141 GCA_004027165.1 Ctenomys sociabilis | reverse complement strand
GCTTTCCAGGACTGCTGCCAGGCCTACCCTACTCCACTCCGCGCTTCCCTTGCCTTTCCAGCTTGCGGCCAGTGGGTGGTGCTGTCACCACACTGCTGTGCTGGGCCACCTTTCCTGCGCCCGCCTCCTGCTTGCATGGCTGGGAGGGGCATGGGCATGGGCCCGCAGGTCAGAGTTTTGAGTGCTAGAAGTGTCTCAGGCATGCAGTTTCCTGCCCAGCCCTGTCTGCCTTGCAGAGACCATGTGTCTCTGTGATAACCGAGCCAGTGACACTGTTACAGGACCCCCAGCCTGAGAGGGACATAGCCACCTGGGAGCATGAGATACAGGTCCCAGACGAGGCTCAAGAGAGGCAGGTTCTGGGTTTGTGATGGGCCCAGGGATGTAAGGTTGCCGGGGGTCAGGCTCTTCGGCTGGGGTCGGGCTGTGTGTAGGGGCCTGGGTGGTGGCAGCAGCTGTGGGGAGGGTGGGGGCACACACCCAGGCTCAAACAGATATGCCTGCCACTGTGTGACCCGGCAGCTTGCCTCCTGCCTCGGCGCTTGTCAGAGGCTGTTGTGAGGGTTTGCTGAGGAGGTTACAGAGCTGGGCAGGCCTTGCCTGCTCAGTCCAGGGTGACGAGAAGGAGCTCCATCCCTGCTACCAGCGTCCTGAGGGAGGATGGCTTCTGGCATGTGATCGCCACGTGGTCATCATTCCAGAGCAAAACTGAGGCCTACATGGTCGTTGTGCCTGTGTAATGTGACTGGCAAAGGTGAAAGATGAGCCGATTCTGCCAGGTGTGGTGCTGCGTGCCTGTCATCACAGCAGTCTTGCAGCTGAGGTAGGAGGGTCGTAAGTTCAAGACCAGCCTGGCAATTTAGGGATCTAGTGAGAACCTGCCTCAAATTAAAAACTTAAAAAAAAAAGTGCTGGATAGGCTGGGTAGATAGCTCAGTGGTTTAAGCACCTGCCTGGCAAGTGCAAAGACCTGAGTGCCATTCCTGGTACTCCATGCCATGCCAGCCCCAGAAATGGGTGTGTTGTTCCAGCCCTGAAACCTGGTGTGGTAATGCATGCCTGTAATCCCAGCACTGGGGAGGCTGAGACAGGAGTATCACTATGAGTCTGAGCTGCATAGTGAGCCCCTTTACCAAATAAATAAACTTTTAAAAAATAAAAATAAGGCTGGGGGGGTGTAGCTCAGTCAGAGGTCTGGGATTCAGTCCTAGTAGAATGATGTGAGGTCCAGAAGCTGTGCAGATTACCGCTGGCTGCTGGGAAGGACTTTGGGAACAAGTATCAAAACACTCGTCCCTTAGGCCTAGGGGTTGTCCCAAGCATGAAGTCATGTATGATAAGTAACAGTGAAGGTTGACCAGATCTCTAGTAAGAGAGTCCACTTCTCTTGGACCATTTAAAGTAACTTGGCAGAGTGGTATCGGGCGGTAAGGGTCCTTCCTGTGCTATTGTGATTGGCTGGTGTCCCTCTGAGATTCCTGTGTGGGATCCTGCTGCTCAGGATGGTGATCTGTGAGGCAGCGCTGCAGAGGTGACCGGGTGGGACTGTGGGGCTCAGGCACGGGCTCAGTGCAAGACCTGGGGGCATCCCTTGGTCCTGTGCTGCCTGAGGGCAGCTGCAGGGCATCGTCAATGACAGCAAGCCCTCCCCAGACACTGAATGTGCCAGCACCTTGATCCTGAACATGCTACCCCCAAATCATGGGGTTAAATGTCAGTTGGTGTGTGTTTTCTTCTAGTAGTGTGCACGGACTCGGACATGGACTCTAGTGGCGCTCCACTTTTTTGAAGCTGAGACAGAATACCCAAAACCCGCAATGTAGAGGAGGGGAGCTTTGGCTCGTTCACATGTTTGGTCCACAGGCAGCTGGCTCCAGGGCAGAAGCAGGGTGGCTGGTGAGGGGGGCTCGCCCCATGGTGGCTGAGAAGCAGGGAGAGAAGGGAGGAGCCGGGGTGAGATTGCTCCAGCTGAGTGGGGCTTATCAAGGGATGGGCTGCCAGTGAGCAAGCGCCTGGGATCCCCTTCACTTCCAAACCCGTACGCCTTTGGGGGGACAGTGTAGATCTAACCATTAAAGGGGGCAACAGAAACATTGCTACTGTGGGAGGGGGCGTGTCTGGGGGGCTTGCTGCCCGGTCCCCTGACCCTGGCGTCTGACCCCACAGGAGCGCTGTGTGGCCGCCCTGGCCCGGGTCGAGCGCACCGACTTCCTGTCGCCCATGTGCATTGGCGAGGTGGCTCATGTCAGCGCGGAGATCACTTATACCTCCAGACACTCTGTGGAAGTCCAGGTCAACGTGATGTCTGAAAACATCCTCACAGGTAACTCCCTGGTGCTTTTCACTAAGCTGCCAGGCAACAGCTGCCACAATTGGGGTGGCCACAGAGCTGCTTCTGTACACCAGGGTGGCAGTGCTGGGGCTTCCTGCCCTTTGCCCCCTGCGGTTCCTGTCCTGTTCCTTGTGTGGCGTGGAAGCCCTGGCCTCAGCAGGGTCTGCCCTGCTGCCTGCCCCTGGGAGGGCTGTGTGCTAGGCCTGGGTAGAAGCCCAAGGAGCTGGCATGGGAACCTCTACCTGGGTTACTGCCTCTGTGTTCTCCTCCACTGCAGTAGCCATGGAAACCCCTTCCCGCAGCAGGAGAGCAGGGCTCTTTCTCACCCATGCTCATGCTGCTTTTCATAACACAGTGGGTGATGGGGCAGGCAAGACCTATTGCTCCCTCTGGCCAGATCCCTGTCGCTGGCAGTCCTATGTGGAGTAGAGGCTTGGCCATTCCCTTGCTGTGCTCCCAACCCTAGTCCTCAGCAGTGATGGCTCTGCAGACTGTGGGCTTGGGGCTGCCTACAAGGGCTCGAGCCTTCTTCCCACGCAGGGCCCAGAGCATGCGGCATATTCTGGAACATTCTGATGACCTCGACAGGGCTAGTAGTTAGGGCACAGAGGCCTGTCCTGCCTGGTCTCCACAGTCATGGGGGCCCTGTGACCCTGAGCTGTTGCTATTGTGAGCTGTGGCACAGGAAGGGCCAGCTGTGCCCACCACAGCAGTGCAGGTGATGCCTTGCACCCTGGGCATGGCCCGGGCCTTCCTTTAGGCTGAGCTGCAATGGCCTTCTCTCCCATTGTAACGCTTCTCTGTTGGTGGAGGTTGGTAGCCTTTGGGCAGCCCCAGCTTCTCTGCAGTGGAGTCTTGGGCAGAGTTGGAGGGTGGGGGCCATGTTCCATTCTGAAGCCACATCTGACGTTATGCCACAGTTCACGGAGCCCCACAGGCCTCAGCACCCAGGGTTTGAGGTGCATGGTGGTGTCCTCGGGCTTCAGGGTGAGTCAGACCCTCCTCCCTGTGGTGAAGTCCGAGCATAGCATAGGCTTCAACTTCCTTCTCTTCCCGATGGCCTCCATGGTTCAGTGTCTACCCCTGCCTGTCAACTAACAGACAGGGCTGTAACCAGATGTGTAAGCCTGGCTGTGTCTTTAAGGTGTCCACACTGGTGTCAGCCATGGTGGTCCCTGCCTGTGATCCCAGTACTCTGGGAGTCTGAGACAGGAAGATGGAAGGTCAGGCCAAGCCTGGGTGACTTTGCCAGACTCTGCCTTGAAATAAATTTTAAAAAAACCCAAAGGTGGCTGAGCCAGAGGGCCTGGGTCTACTCTCCCTCTGCAAAGTTTTCCTTCCTGTTTAGGGTCAGAGAGGATACCAGACCTTGCCCATCCTATGATGAGGAGGTGGGGGTATGATGAGGAGGAGGCAGGGTATAGGCTCCCTCTCTCCATCCCTCCCAGCTGGGCTGGCAACGTGGCCTTGGAGCCCAGGGCCTGGCCCTTCTGCATCTGTTTGCCTAGACTGCTGGGTGGGGCTGGGCCCCCCATCTATTACACTGCAGGCATAGGTTCCAGCATCTCCTGGCTGTGTCTCTGCAGCCTCTGTCTCCACCTCTGACTCGTGATGTCCCCTGCTGTTCTCCCTTTCTCTGCCCTTGGGTGTCTTGCCTGGCAGTCCCCTGGAAGGGGGGCTGTGAGGCCTGACCTCCTCCCCCACCAAGTGCATATGGCCCCTGGGTGGGCGAGTGGCACTCGGCCCAGAGGGACCAGATGGGACACAAGGGCAGCATGGACAAGGCAGACTCCCGGCACAGTTGTCATGTGCAGTGGCCGCCTCAGGTGGGGTGGTCACCAGGTAGCTGAGCAGGCGCAGACCTGGCTCTGAGGCGCTGCTCCTTCATCCCCATGACCTGTCCCAGCGTTATGCTAATAGGAGGCGACGCTGTCATTGCTCCAGAGCATGGCTGGGGGCTTTCCAGAGCTAAAAAGAGATGTCAGGGCTGCAGACCTGGCGGTGTTGTTGTTAAGCGACAGCGAATGTGCAATTAGCATGTTTGTCTCCTCTTGCTCAGCGTGTTCATTTAGGTCTGGCAGGCCACTTGGGTTTCCATGGAAACATAGTCGGCAGCCTGGCTCGAGTGGAACCCAACAGGAAATCTTTATTCCCAAAAGCAGGCTGTCAGATTCACTCTGAGTCAAAGCACAGTGGAAATATTTTCCCATCGTGTCTGCCTGTGGTGCCTGAGATGCAGTGCTGACCTGGCGGAGCTGAGGCCGGGGGCTCTGGGTCCCTGCTGGGGAAGCAGGTTGGAGGCCCCCTGGATGGCAGCCATCTCCTTGGGGCTCTTGGACAGTGCCCTGCTGCTCTATGCTTCTACCCTCTCCTCATTTCCTGCAATGTCCCCAGTGCTCTACGACAGGAATCTTCTGGATTGTAAAAGCTGCCTTTTACAGCCATCTTTGCAGATACTCTGAAATGACCAGGTCCTGGGAGACCTGGGTCTGTACTCAGAGTGGTGCCAAGTTGCTTTCTGACCCCAGGTGACTATGGACCATTGAACTCTGGACACAGATGACCCCTCTTCCCTGTGTGGTGCCCTAAGGGGCCCACAGGCTATAGCCTGGCTCTGCACTGGGAAGTTCTGGATTGAGCTTTGAGTGAGCTGGCAGGGCCCTAGATGCAGGTGTGAGGGTGAGGAGGCTCTGCCGGGCTGATGGGCTGTGTAGGCCTCTTCCTGTCTCCCCCTGCCCACACACTCTTTCTCGGCATCCCCGTGTATCAGACAGGTGGACAAGATTGTTACAACACATTGGCCATGATCCCCAGGGTGCTGTGATCCACAGGGGCCGGCCCAGAGGGGGACCCCAGAGCCGGCAGAGGGCACGGTCTCCACCCCTTCCGTGTCCTGCTGGGGAGGCTCTTAGAAGTTTCTGATGTGTTTTCTTTCTCTTCCTCTTTTGCCTGCCTACCTGCCTGCTTCCTTCTCTCCTTTCTTCCCTCTCCTTCTCTCTCCTTCTCTCTGTCTCCCTCTCTTTCTTTTTTGTTTTATTTCTTCTTTCCTGTGTTTTGAGCCAGGGTCTCGCCATGTAGCTCAGGCTGGCCTTGAACCCGTAGTTCTCCTGCTTTAGCCACCTGAGTGCTGAAAGTACAGGTATACATCACCTTGGCCAGCTGTCAGTATATTACTCTAACTAGCAACATGCCAGGCCTACCATTTTGTCTGGCCAGAGTGGCCTGGGGTGGAACTGAGGCCTGGGCTCCTGAGGACAGAGCTGGGCCCTGCACAGACTGGCTCTAGGACCTGTGGGTCTCCAGTGCTGCTTGCATGGTGGTAGAGACCTTGGGGCTGGGGCCCAGAGGAGACCGGGCTGGTGAAGTCCTTCCTAGGACACTACTCATGGGCTTTCTTCTGTTAAGGTGCCAAAAAGCTGACCAACAAGGCCACCCTGTGGTATGTGCCCCTGTCACTGAAGAACGTGGACAAGGTCCTTGAGGTGCCCCCTGTGGTGGTAAGACTGCCCTGCACTGGCCCAGGGGTGGGTGTGTCCATGGGCGTCCCTGGGGAGTAGTGCGTGGGCTGGGAGGGAACACGATTGGGAGGAGAGACATTGGTGCTGCTTAGCCTACCGTGGGGTGTGTGCGCTGGCTCCCAGCACTGTAGGCGTGCGTCCCTCCACCATGGGGGACCTGTGCATCACACTTCTGACCAGAGAGGATACTGGTGATGGGACTGGCCTGGGTGACATGTCCTGCACAGAGCCAGCACTATGAGGCCGCCTGGGCCAGGCCCAGCGAGCAGCTGCCGTGACAGCTTGGATCTGGTGTGGCCTCAGTGTCACCCCTGCTGCTGGGTCTTGCTGGGGATTGTGCTGTGGGTGGCTCTGGTAGGCAGGTCTGTGGACATGGCCTGTGTGCCCGTGGGTGGGCACATGCTTGGAGACGGGTTCCCCCATTCACTGAGGGCCCCACCCTCCTGTGCTCCTGGCTCCATAGAGACAGAGGACAGCCGTGGTGCGGTGGATCCCACCTTGCTCCCCTTGGGCTGTCTCGGAGCTGCTCCTGGCCGCAGCTGGCAGAGTGGCCAGCAGCTCTTCACAGCTCTGGGTGCTCAGTACTGGGCCTGGCCCCTTCCCAGCTTCCTGCCCTCTCACAGCGAACCTCCCCGTGGGCGACGCTCGGCTTCGTTCTCCTGGCCTGCACGCACTTTCCTTGGGACTCCTGCGACTTCCCCTTGCTGCAGCTACAGAAAGCCTGCGTCCAGAGCATCCCCCTCTGAGGCTCTGGAGGACACTGTCCAAGCCGGAGGCTGAAGCTTAGTGCACACATGCCCGGCTCCCTGCTGTCCCTTGTCCATGCCAGCCTTGACCAGGGTGGAGGCACGTCAGTTCAGGCAGCACTTGCTCCCGGGAGCTTGTCGGTCACGTCCTGTGGAAATGCTCGCAGTCGCTGACCTGCCCTGACCTCTGCGTGCTGTTGACTTTGGTCCTAGGCCACACCCTGGGGACACTCCGGGCAGCCTGAGCTGCTGCAGTGTTGGCAGTGGTGAGGGTGTGAGACCTGGGCTCCCTTGGCCTCTGTCTTGCTGTGGGGATAGGGCCTCTGCCACCTTTGGCCCCCTGCCTGCTGTCCATGGGCACAGCGGGAGCCCTGCAGCTTGTTCCCTTCCTCTGTGTGTGCACATGAGACAAATACTGACCTAGCTGTGGTAGGGTCAAATGTCAGAATGAGGCAGACAGGGTTAGGGGGCTTCCAGCTGCAGCTGCTACTGGGGGGCTGTACTGCTCCCAATATTCTGCAGGACCCCAGCCACCAGAATGTAGGGCATCTGTTGTCACTCACCTGGGGACCCAGGTGTGTACTGCCCGTGTTGCAGGCTTCCCATTCCGGCCAGTGTCCTGCCACTTACCACAGTTGTGTGTTCAAGAAAATGGGCCTTTCTGTGCGTGTGTCTGTGTGTGTGTACAGTGCGCTCATCTGCACACAGTGCGTCTGGCTGACCTGAGCACACGTGGACCTCTTAAATGTGCTCCTTGCCCTGCGGGAGCCTGGCCCGACCACACGCAGGGCCTTTGAGTGCGCTCGCCTCCCTGTCCCCCCCCTCCTACCCCAGCCTGGTGTGTGCTCAGGGAAGCTCCTTGGCCCTGTGATGGAAAGGGTGCCCGGGTGCCTCAGGACGAGCTCTGCTGGGCGTGGGCCCTCCTCTGGACTGCTCCGCATGCTGGGGATTGAGTCAGGGCAGCCACGGCTGTGCAGCCTCTGCTGATGGCCGTTCCTTTGGAGGGTGGAATGTTAGGACATATTTGTGTAAGAAAGGTTGAATTATCCTCGTTAGCTTCTGGAGATCCCTCCAGCTTTTTTTCTTAATTCTGGGGTCCCTTCCCTGGACGGTTGGGTGGATAAGTGAGCCTGGAAGGTGCTGAGACTCTGCTAGGCCTTGGACTGAGCCCCAAGGGCGGGGGCTCATCGGGAGGTTTGGAAGAGGCTGATGAGGAGAAGGGAAAATGCGGAGGGTTAAGATGCAGCATGATTAAGGTGAATGCGTTCGTTAAGTGTCACGAATGTGTACTTAGGAGAAAAAGAACAAAACATTAACTAATGAAAAGATAGCTTAGAAAGGAGGTCTGAAAGTATCACTTGAGGAAACTTGCTCATCCCGAGGGGCTACGGGATAGAGAAGAGCCCAGGGGTCAGGCGGGAAGGTGTTGAAGGAGGTCACAGACCAGGACTGACCAGTGGTCAGTGCAGAGGACGAGCTGTGGGAAAGGGGCCCACTCTGGGGGTGAGAGAGAGAGGATGCCTAGGGGAGGTGGCACACAGCGCCGCATCCTCAGAGGGTTCCAGGAGTGGGGGGGACAGAGTTTGTCCCCCATGTGGGCCGGGCTATGGACATAAGAGGCAGTGAGTGAGCCACTGTTCTTCCATCAGAGAAACACACACATACCCCCCACACCGTGTGCAGGGCTGAGAAGGCTCGCTCTGTGCGACTAGTTTTCCCTTCACACTTATTTTTAACTTCCTGGGTCTACCTTCTTGGCCCCTCAGAAGAGTCCGGGGCGATTGAGCTCTGGCCGCCTGCAGCAGCAGCAGACAGTCGAGCAGGTCTGCGAGCTGCCTGAGCTCTGCACTTCTTCCAGGAGCGCAGTGGGCCAAAGCGAGGGAGCTGAGGATCGGCAGTGCAGTGTTGTCTTCTTGGTGAAAACGGGAACAAATGAGTGGCCAGAAGTGATGGTCAGTTAGAGATGACGCCACATCTGTCCGTGGAATGATGAATAATGGGTCAGACAGTGGGAGCTTGCACGGAGCGTGACCAGCATGGCGCTCCCCACAGCCTAAGGGAGGACCGTGCACACATTTTGGCACCTCGTGTCCCTTCCTGGCCAGATGGCCCCCCAGGGCAGAAACAGGAGGGCAGCGGGCCTGGGGGAAGAAAAGCCTCTCCAGCCTACACAGGCCGGAAGGGGCAAGAGTACTGCTTGTGGGTCACATGCTAGTGAGCGCCTCCATCCTGGTCCAGCCTGCTGGCAGCGTGGTCCACTCTGAGCTCATCTGACGCTCACTGATGAACAGAGTGCCCACCAGTGTGGGACTTTTGGGGCCCTCTCCACACATGTGAGACTTTCAGGGACCCTTGGACCCCAAGCACAGCAAGTCCTGACTGCACACTGTCCAGCTTGTCCTGGCAGGAGGCCAGCTGAGATTTTCATCTGCTCTGTGTTCTGGTTACTCACTAAGTGTCGCCAGTACAAACGCACAGGCCTAGTTCTAAGCTGGTAACGCAGGGCCCCTGACCCTGGGAGCTGCGCTGTCTCTGCCACAGGCCTGACTGTCTGGTTTCCCATAGTATTCCCGGCAGGAGCAGGAGGAGGAGGGCCGGAAGCGGTACGAAGCCCAGAAACTGGAGCGCATGGAGACTAAGTGGAGGAATGGGGACATTGTGCAGCCCGTCCTGAACCCAGGTGAACAAGAGGGGCTGTGGAGGGTGGGTTGTTGGCCACGTGCGCGCCATCCTGGTTCCTGGTGCTGTGTGCGGCCTCCTGGAGCCAGGCTCCTTGTCCCCGGGCTCTCCTCCTCCAGTCTTCTCAGGCTGCTCTCGAACTCACAACAATCCTCCTGCCTCAGCCTCCCGACTGCTGGGATTACAGTGTTTATTTGATTTTGACATGAGGTCTTGCTAAATTGCCAGGGGGCTTGGAACTTGGGATCCTCCTGTCTCAGCCTCCAGAGTAGCTGGGATGAAGGCCCATGCTGCTGTGCCCGGTGGGCGGCAGCTCTCGGTGCTGAGGCTCACTGCATCTGTCATGCAGAGCGCTGGCCTGAGCAGCAGCATCAGGTCGACTGGGTGTCACAGCTGCCAGGTGCCGGGCTCGTGAGGGCTGGGTCTTTCCCTAGAGCATCTTCCTGCTGGGCCCTCAGGAAAAGTTCATGTAAGTCCCAAAGAAATGGGTCCTGGGTGTTTTCCCTGCAGATACACTCAGGGCAGGCCTCTGGGGGGCATGTCCCCCCCAGGAACCCCAGAGGCCTCAGGACAGTCTGAGCCCTGCTGCTGTCTTCTTGGTAACAGGTAGCTCCCCTTTTGTGCACATGGTGATCATGGGACACTCCTTGGCTTCTCTCCTTTGCTGGGGTGGCTGGGGCCCTTTGTAATGCCTGCATGTTCTGTGCTAGGTTCCTTGTGGCCGTGTCCCCAGAACCCAGTCCTGGCCTGGCTGTGGGCTGCTGTAGAGTCTGACTGGCTTTTGCCCGATTCTGGCTGCACTTCAGCAGCTGACTCAAAGGCTGCCTCCAAACCCCTTTCCCTGCATGTGTTGTCAGCCGCCCTTGTGCTGCATACCATGCTCTGGGTGCTGCCCTGCCCTCCACCCTGCCCATAGCCCAGGCCCTGGTTGGGAGGCGCAGCCCAGCAGGCAGCTGGGGAGTGAGGGCGAGTGTTGTGTGAGAAGGGAGTGCTGCTGTGATGCCCGCTGAGTGCCCGCTGTCCTGGGAGGAGGCTGGCAGGGCAGATGGCGTCCCAGTCCCTGGCCCTGCGAATGGACTTCAGTAGGGTGTCCCTGCAGGTGTGATGGGGTTGTCAGCTACCCTGGGGCCCTATCCACCCTCATCGGCTTGAGCAACGGGAGACGCGGGCAGGGAGACCACAGGCTTGCTCCGTACTGGCTGCCTGAGAGGTGAACATTACTCAGCACTTCTAATTCACTTAAATTCCTTTCCCCATGAGATTTTCTTCTGCTTGTGGTCCTCTGATTTTATATCTGATACATATTTTTCAGAATCCATTTTTCTTCAGCAATACTTATCAAGGGTGACATTTTAAATCTCAAGGATTCCTAGCAGTATTTATTTATTTTGCAGAACCAGGGATTGAACTCATTGGTTTTTTTTTTTTTTTTTGTGGAACCAGGGATTGAACTCAGGCCCTTGCACTTGCCAGGGAAGCGCTTATTCCACTGAGCGATCTCCCCGGCCCTCCTAGCAGTTTTGTGTGTGCTTTATTTGTGCTTTTCGGGGCCAGTGGAGGAGAGAGGCATTTTCCGTGGAGCTGCACGTCCATTCTCGGTCTTGGAGGGCATACATGTTTTTGACTACTTTCCTGGTGGCCCTGGCCCTGGCTCCAGGGTGCCCTCACTCCAAATGTGCCTACCTAGAACCTACTGGGCCTTATCATGTAGCTGCCATCCCAGAGAAGGGTGAGTGTCTGCTGAGCACCCGAAGTCTCCAAGAGACACATTGCACTCCCTTCTGGGTACTACTACCTTCAGCCCAACTCTGCCTGCCACTGAAGTCCAAACCAGCCTCCATCCCTTTTGCTTAGGAACCTCCTGGGGCTACCGTGGCTTGCAAGTGACTGGAGTAAGGTTTGTGAGCTCTTTTAGAGCCAGTTTCCTTCACTGTCTGTCTGATGGGAGAACAGTTTCTAGAGCACTTGGATTCAAGCCCAGGGGCTGCCCAGCCCCAGGGGCCAGGCTGTGACCATGCAAGCCTGTGCTGTCATGTTCAGGCCTTGCTTCAGCCCACCTGGGCCTGCAGTGAGTGACACCTGTTCCTAGGGAGCCCTGAGAAGGAAGGGTCAACCCTGGCTCTAAGGTGTCTCCCAGTGTCTCTGGCCCATGATCCTGGGGATGGTCATGGTTCAGGGAGGGATGAAGGATGTAAGGTTCTAGGGTTGGACAGCTTGTGTTAGAAGCCCAACTTTGCTGCCTCTGAACACTAAACCTCTCTGTGCCTCAGTTTTCTTGACGGAAACGGAGAGGAGGGGCCACAGAGGTCAAAGAGCTGTGGAGATTGTGATGTGCTGTGTGGGAGACACAGAATGAATACTCCTGTCACACAGTCTAGTTGGCATTTCTAGTGGAGTAGTTTCCTCCACGTGGAGGGGGCTGGGGATGCCAGCTCCTTCAGTCCTGGGGTTGGGCAGAGGCTAAGCCATGCCAACTGCCATGTTTAATAAGTAGCCTGCAGGTCTCTGAGCAGGGCACCTTGCAGGGCTGCAGGCATCTGAAATTGGGGCTGTCAGATTAGTGAGCAGTGTGTGCTCTTCTGCCTCAGGCAGGGGGTGAGAAACGCCTCCACATCCCCTGCGAAGGAGGCTGGGAAAGGCACTAGCTTCCCTAGGAGGAGGGAGGACACAGCCCGGCCCTCAGTTGGTTGGCTTTGCCTGGCCCTGTGCTCTGGCCGGGATCCTCAGTCCAGAAATCCAGTCCTGTCTGGACTGTGATCTGTTGCTTCCATCCAGTTCCATGTGGCATTGACCATTGTCCCTGCAGACAAAATTCTGAAGCACTTCTGCTCTTTTCAGCTACTTTCCTCACCCGCAGTTGGAAGGCCTCTGGCCCGGGTAACAACAGGTCCCACCTCTTAAGCCAGGTGGTCCCTTTGACTCCTTTCTTTCTTTTTTGTAGTACCAGGGATTGAAATCTCCCCAGCCACCTCCAACTTTCTGAGGACAGGTTTTCATTAGGCAGTGTCTCACTTCTGCTTCCCATGTGGCGCTAATGGCTTTCTCAGAGCCAGGTCTCTGTGGGTCAGAACCTGTCATGTAAGGGTCGCCCCAGTTACAGAATGTGTGCACTCACTGAGGGGTGAGCCAGGGCCCTGCTTCCGGGTCACAGGAAGTGCTCACAGCCTGACCTGCCCAGCCCTCTGGAGTTAGTTATGGCCAAGGGAAGGACTGAGAATTCTTTTTTTTTTTTTTTGGCGGAACCAGGGATTGAACTCAGGCCCTTGTGCTTGCCAGGGAAGCGCTTCTTCCACTGAGCCATCTCCCCGGTCCCAGGACCATGAGAATTCCACTGCAAGCTCTAAGAGCATTAAACTATGTGCGTCTTTCCCGGCATTTTTTAAATAGCACAGGACAGTGCGGGTGTCTCTTTGACCAGAGAGCTGTAGATTTTTGTTTGTGAGTTTTAGTAAGTTGGCTCGGGCAGGGAGGTTGCTAGGGATCAGCCTGAGGGGCGTCATGGGTGCCAGGCACACTGCCACTGAGCTGCACCCTAAGCTGGACATTTAAAAACAGCATTCTTTTTTTTTTTTTTTTTGGTGGAACCGGGGATTGAACTCATGCCCTTGCACTTGTCAGAGAAGCACTTATTCCACTGGGCCATCTCCCCAGCCCATAAACAGCATTCTTTTATCGTTGTCTACATGCAGGACTCTTAGCCAATGAAGCAGGTCTTGAGACTGAGCTGAACGAGAGCATGAGACTTCCCGTCCTGTTCCAGAACAGTCCTCAGCCCTTCCTTCATGGGAACACTAGGCAAGCCAGGGCCACACAGGTAGCCCTGAAGTCTGAGCCACAGGGAGATGGCACTTGGAAGTCAGTGCTCTGCCAAGTGACTTGATGTCAGGGCTCGGTGAGCTCCATCCTCCACCCCACTCCCAGGCTAGCTGCACGTGTGGCCCTGGCCACCTGTATCTTCCTTAGCAGTAGGGGAGGTCAAGCCATCGTCAACTACCCAGGAAATGTCTCTGGGAGCCAGAGAGGCTGCAGGAACACGCAGAGGCAGGATCTTGTCTTGGGGCCTTGCTTCTCTTCCCAGAGTCTGGTAAGGGGTGGAATTGCCCTGTAACCCAGGATAGCCCAGGAGGCCTCTGGTGTAGCACTGGGGACAACATCTCTTCCTTTGGGATGAGGCTGTGTGTCACCTGGGCTTGCTGCCCCCAGGGACTTCCCCTGAGCTGCGACCTAAGCTAGGAGCTGTCCCTAGCAGTGGCCAAGGCAGGAGGAAGGACATGCAGGGCAGCTTTTGGTCCCATGGGAGCCAGAGTAAGGTAGGTGGTGATCAAGGGACACTGAACAGTGGAAACTGCGATTCTTCCCATGGCCAGGGCCAGGGCCAGGGCCAGACCTGCTTCTAGAGCACCAGAGCGCCCAGCGGTGCCGGAGCATCCATTTCTGACCTAGAGGCTCCCCTCGCCGTGCTCCCCATTCTGAGTTCAGAGCCTGAGTCTCCCCAGATGGAACTTCCAGAGTGGATGAGCCTGGGTTTGCGGGCAGACACTGAAGGCCCGGCTCGTTCCCCACTCTGCCTTTCCTGCTTCGCGACTGCTGGGTGTCCTCCTCACCCGTCTGCTCTTTTTCCTCTGTGTCATGGCGTCTTCTTAGAGGGACTGCAGCCACGTTGGATCAGGCCTCAGCTGAAGGACCTGGTTTTCAATTCATTACTTCGCTAAAGGCTCTGTTTCAGCCAACTCAGGGTACGTGCCTGTAAGCCTAGCTACTCAGAAGACCAGGACAGGAGGTTCACAGTTTGAGTCTGGTATGGACCACTTAGGAAGGTCCTGTCTCATTAAAACAAAAACGGGCCCGGGAGAATAAGCACTTGCCTGGCAAGCACAAGGGCTTGAGTTCAATCCCTGGTTCTGCCAAAAAAAAAAAAAAAAATTTCAAAGGCTAAGGATGTAGCTTAGCACTCCTTAGGTTTGAACCCCAGAAGTTCAAAATCCAAATGAAAACATAACAGCCCATGTGTATATATAATCATATTGAGAAACTAAGAGCCTAGCCCCAGGAGTTGAGAAGGGACACGAGGAGGGCACGGAGCCTCTGCAGGGATGCTGACCCTCAGGATGGCCAGGCTGGCCTGGCCTTGGCACGCTTTCTGTCACCGGCTTCCTTTCTGCTGTGGCCTTGCTAGGGCCCCCCACCGAGCCCCTGATCTGAGCAGGAGTGGAGGAGGCCTGTGCCCCTAGGAAGGCTCGAGCGGGGGCTGCGTGGACCCACCTAACTCTGCTGGGAGGGGAGGGCGTGGAGGATGGCGTAGTGCTGCATGGCTGGCCTCTGAATGGCTGGCCTCTGCCCAGAGCTGTGCTGCTGTGGGACAGCTTGAGACAGCCAAGCCTGCAGGAGGGCGCTGGCTGCGCAGAGGCACTTTGGATAACGGTGGAGGTGAGGGCCTGGTACGGACTGTCACACACAACCTGGAACCTGGAGGCTGCACCTGCCTCGCGGTTCTGCCCACAGCCAGGAAGGCCCTTGTGGGCCCTGCTGTCCTCAGGTGCGTTGGAATGGACAGCCACAGCGCTGCTCAGCCTTGGAGGGTGTCCTCCCCACCGGTGGCAGTCGGCCACCTTCAGGGACCACAGATGTTGGTGCCTGTCCTGTTGGCCATGCCAGGCTGCAGGGTGTGTCCATCTACCCCTCCCCTCTCCTTTTGCTATTCCAGAGCCCAACACCGTGAGCTACAGCCAGTCGAGCCTGATCCACCTGGTGGGGCCCTCGGACTGCACCCTGCATGGCTTTGTGCATGGAGGTAAGGATGGGCCAGGTCACACTGGCTGCTGCCCACTAGGCCCCAGGAAGCTGGGTAGCCGCCTGGCCTAGTTTCAGCTCTTGAGCTTAGTGAAGTGTAAATCCAGGCATTGAAGGTTACACAGAAAACACGGAACTATGTTGGTGCCCGTTTTTAAAACTGAAATAATAGAGGGACTGAGCCTGCGTCTCGTGAGGGCCCAGTGGGCGCACGCAGCCTTTTCCTCATGTTGTTGTCTGTTGTTTTCACTTCATGCCCTTTTTCACTATACCTGTTGTTGTGTTGGCTCTTACTGCGTGGACGTGGGTGCCGCTCTACCTTAGGCCTGCGTCTGGGGAGTGAGGCTGGATTGTGAGGTGACCTGCCCTGGCTCACAAGGACAGTTTTTACCCTAATAGTGGGGTTGTATCAGTGGCCCATGCCAGCACTATAGCTTCCTGGTTGTGCTCATTTTGGCAGAGGATAATATGAACTTTTAAAGCAATTTGAGGGAAAAGCAGGGAAAAAACAAGTAGCAGCACAGGGAGCAGGAGAACCGTGAAGGGCGCGGTGGGCCCCCAAGTCTGGTGTAGCCTTCCGGAGCCCCAAGCGCCTGCCGCCCTCCTGGCACAGAAGGCATTTTGCACAATGCAGTCATTTGTGCTGCCATTTTGTGATGCCTGTTGCTTTCCTCTCTACTCAGAGAGCTTCTGTCCATCCTTCAAAACCCAGCTCAAACTGCACCACCTCTAGTGCAGGTTATCTGGATGTTTCTACCCAGCACTCTTCTGGAGCAGGGACCGCTCTGTCCTTGTTGTGGCTCAGGTGCTTCATGTGGAGTCAGAGGCACTGGGCAGGTGCTGGGGAATGAGGGGCAGTCCTTGGGGTGAGGGGCAGCAAGCCCTTAGAGTGTTCCCCCTAATTGCAGAGGTATTTTTAAAGCTTGTTTCTTTTCAATACACGAACGTCTTTGTTTTTTTCTTTTTCCATTTTCATGGTAGTTTTCATCTTTCTGTGGTACAGTGGCCATGGTGCCCTGAATCTGACCAACTGTGGTCCCGGTGGGGAGCTCTGCCCTGACAAGGTGCTCAGGCTGAAGATTCTCCCCTGAGAGCTGCCCGCCCGTCTCCTCCACCCCTGTTCCAGGTGGGCAGCAGCAGGGCTTCCGTTGCAAGAGGAATCAAGCTTGAGCTTGATCACCCACTCTGCCGAAAATGTGGGGAGCACAGTGCCTGCATGTTGGGAGTTCTCCACTGAGGGTGGCTTCTGTTCTGCAGCCACCTCAGTATAAAGCACACTTGCCAAGCCTGGCCTCTGTGTTCCTATGTGAACGGTGCCATTGGGAGGTCAGCTGTGCAGGACCCTTGCAAAACACATTTGTGTAGTCCAGGCTGCCCCCTTTGATACCAGTGCTCAAAGGTTTCTTTGAGAGGTGCTATGTCATTTAGTTGGCCCAGGTGGGGCTCAAGCCTGTGGTCCTTCTGCCTCAGCCTCGTTGACCACTGAGCCCGCCCTCAGGCCCTTTTAAAAATGAGTTAGAAGTGTGTGGTGTGTTTGTGACCCTTTATGCCTGCTGTCATAGGTGTCCTGTGTGCACGATTTGTAAAAACATGCCTACTAATTTTACTAAATCTAATCATCTAAGCGAGTGAAAGGAAACATTGAGAGCACTCGGGAGCCAGAGCTGCGCTGTGTCTTCTGTAGAGTGCCGTTGGCAGAGAACGACATCAAAAACTGCTCATGTGAGGGTCTGGCTGAGCTGTGCTTCAGTTGCTGGTGGCTGCACGCAGCCTGCAGTAAGCCTTATTGGAGCCCTTGCCGCCAGCTCCCATGTCCCCACAGCTTAGACCTGCGCACTCTGGCTGGCCTGGTCAGGTGGTGACAGACTCGTGGGATCTGTGGTGGCCAGGGAAGGCCCACCGTGGTTGGGAAGCTCAAGGGGATGCCAGTGGTCGCAGACCCCGCCCTGCTCCCTTTCTCTGGGTTGCAGACACAGCTGCTCTTACTGGGAGAGGGATGGAAAGACAGGACAGAGCTGGGAAGCGGGGCTTGGGAGGGAGGGGCTGGGCTGTGGCCTGCTGGAGTATGGAGTATGCGTGTCCCCGGCTCCTCCCTTCTCTGCTTCCTGTCCACCCTCACTGAGCGGCTTTCCTCTCCCTCCACTGTGTGGTTGCGGTCTTAGAGCCAGCCAGCCATGGACCGGGTCCTCTGAGGGTATGACAAAACATCATAACTCGTGGGAGTTGGATATTTCATGCCAGCCACAGGAAAATAACAAATGCACGATTTGGAATGGATCTCCCCCTGTGTGATGGTACTGGGGATTGAACTCAGAAAGTCCCTTTTATTTTTTATTTTGAGATAGTGTTGGTGAATGATTCAGATGGCCTGAGTTTGTGAACCTCCTGCCTCAGCCCCTGGAGCAGCTAGGCCTGGCAGGCACGAGCAGGCTTTGCCTGGTGCAAAGTAACTATTAACAAGACAGAACTGAGCTCTGCCTCCCCCCGCCCCACTGTGGCAGCTGCTCTGGCCCCTGGCTGTGTCTTGTGAGGCTCTGCTGGCCTTGGAGCTCTGTCTGGCTTCTGGTGCTGTGCTGGGCGGAGCGTTGCGGTTCCGTCCTACGTACTACAGTGGCAGAGGGGCTCAGCATGCCTGGTCTCCCACTGCCTGGGTAGCCCACGAGCCCCTGATGTGGCCTACACCCTTGTGGAATGCTCTGCATACAGTCTGCCTGCCCATTGGTGTCTGTGCAGCTTTCCTGAAGAGCCCACGCTCAGGGCCCCCTCCTCTAAAGTGGGCAGCTCACGCGGCCCTGTTGTGGGCTGTGCTCCTGGGCCCGTTTGCCTCTCACCTGGCCGGGATGGCCCTGGCTCCACATCTGTTTTCCTGGGTTGCTTCGGTGGGTCATGTCCTCAGTGGCCTCTTCACAAAGGTCACAGACCCACTAGGGTGGGGCTCAGGGTGAAGTGGGACGGTGCTGATGTCCCAGAGGAAAAGTGGGCAGCTCTGAGATGGTGTTACTTAAAAAGGAAAATTAAAAATACTGAAGTGTTGGAACTGGGAAAAGTAACAAAATCCTCCCACAGGAAGGAGAAAGCAAGACCCAGGCCGAGAGGCAGCCTTTGCACCTGCGCCGCAGCCCCAGGTCCCTGCCACCCCCGGCCACTGCCCTGAGCCCCCAAATCCTGTTCCCCACGGCTCAGAACCAAGTAGTCTGAGCCAGCCCTCTGCCCCGCCCTGTGCTGGTGCCCCTTCTGCCCATGCCTTCTCGCCCTGCAGCTTCATAGGCCCTGGCTCGGGCACAGGATGGGGGTGTGAGGTGCTGCTGAGCTCACAGCTGCAGTGATTCTGCCTCCATCCCTGAGTCCCACGACCCCTGAGCTGGCGCCCCTGAGATGCCCTTCTGCTGCGGCAGTGGTGTGTGCTGTCTTGGTATGCAGCATGTGTGGGTGGAGGATGCCCCAGCTGGAATGGCTGCAGGAGCTGGGCAGTGCCTGCTCTGCGGGGCCCCATCTCCTGGAGCTCTCACAGAAGGATGGGACAGTGACTGTCCTGAAGGCTCTTAATAGCCTGGGTCCCAGGGCTCCCTGGCTCCTGTGCTCAATCAGTGCTGGCCAGCAGGTGCCCTGACTGGGTAGCCACAGCTCAAGAGAGCAGTGGGAGGTGATCTTTGTCGTTTTAAGGTCCATGGGGGGCCCGACGGGTGTCCTTGCTGTGGCTCTGACCTGTCAGTGGGTCGTCCAAGTGCCACCTTGATGACACATCTGGATCTGGGCTCTCATCTGCAGTCCAGTCTGTGACCATGCTGGTCTCTCACTGTCACTCAATTTGTGTGTCTCAATCTCCCTGACAGTGCAGCC
The DNA here is from genome assembly GCA_004027165.1 of Ctenomys sociabilis. NCBI lineage: Eukaryota > Metazoa > Chordata > Mammalia > Rodentia > Ctenomyidae > Ctenomys > Ctenomys sociabilis. The sequence goes on along the minus strand of PVKA01008182.1, from coordinate 55,236 downwards.
TGCATGGCCTCTCCATGGGGGTGGGGCAACCACACCCGCTGGGATCTACAGGGAAAGGTGCGGAGCCCTGGCCTGCAGCTGCCCTCATCAGCCTCCTGGGGTTTGTCTCCCCAGAGGCCTTCCTGCTACATGAGCCGCCCTCCATCACCCAAGGCCTGCTCCGGCCAGGCCAGGCCAGGCCAGGCCAGGCCAGGCACATCCAGGTCCTGCACCCTTCAAGACTGTGAAGAAAGGGAGCAGGGCCCGAGGCTCAGAAGCTGTGCACTGTAAACAGGCTGGCCCTAGCCCTAGATTCAGGGCAGCACCAGGGTGACCCTGTACAGTGGGCCTCTGACTTGTGCTCAGCTCTGTTCCCTGTAGAGCAGGGCTGCGGCCCATGAGAGGACCCCACTCCCCCTAGCTGACCCCAAGAGCATTCCAGGCCTTAGCTGCCCAGGAGACAGCAGGGTCTTACCGTCCCAGGGGCTGAGGCCCAGGGCGCACAGCTTGACTGCAACAGGTGGGAAGAGGCGGAGCAAGGGCACCATGGCTGAGTGGTGCCTGTTTTGGCCCAGGACAGCCAGAAGATGAGGGCCCACTCAGGCCTCCCTGGCCATTGTGTACAGTGTTGCATGCTCAAGGGGCTTGTCTATCCCTGGAAAACATTGGTGGTACAACCACACCTTTGTCCCTGGTCACCACCGCACACAGGACAACATGCAAGCCCTCGGCAGGCAGCCTGCTGTAGAGGAGCTTCCAGACTGGGGGTGCAGAGCACCGCTGTCCTCGTTGTGGGCTGAGGATAGCGCTGGGTCAGAGCTGCTCTCCTTTGGCTTCTCCGGAGGAGTCTTGGTTCCTGACCTTGGGCTCCAAAGAGCAGCTACCATCTCTCCAGAGGCCCCAGGGTCTGGAGTGTGACCCAGCTGAACCCTAGGCCCCCACCCCTTCCCGGCTGGATGTGGGCTCAGTGCTGTGGCCACTGGCCCTCCTGGCACCTCCCAGGAGTGCGTAGTGTTGTGCCCACCTTAAGACCTCCTCCCAGCAGTGCCCCTCCTTTTTCCCTCAGGGCACAGCTCCAGCATCTGCATGAGATCCTGGCCAGCCCTTGGGGCGAGCACATCCTGCCTTCCATGCCTGTATCTCAGCCTTTGCCCCTCCTTGGCATCCTGTGGGTGACATCTTGTGGGTGAGGTGACTGTGGCCCATGTCCTCTGACCACATCCATCTTGCCTCTTGGCCTCTCACCAGGCCAAGGCAGGGGTGCGACTAGGTGAGCTCCCTTGCTTGTTGATGCCTGGCAGCTTCCCAGTCCCCCGTGCAGGTGTGCAGGAAGGGGAAGTGCAGAGGACCAGCAGCCTGTGCTCCTGCGCTTGTGGGGCTTGGCCAGGGCTCCTACTTCTGTCATTTTACTGTCTTTAGGTATTCCTCATTCTTACTGCTCCCTGCATTAATTGCCAAAAGTCTTTATTAATGGTATTCAGTAACTTGCATCCAAGAATTCCTTGGCTATAGTTCATGGGCTCAGGGTGCTAGCACCTGGAGGCATAGCCAGGCAGGTATCTGCATGGCTCACTGCTCCCCTGGACCTAGTAGTGGCCATGACCATGGTGTGGGGTGTGCAAGACAGGATGGAGTTACCACAGCCTGCTTGTTGCAGGAGGTTTTGTCAGCTGAGATTAAATATAGAAATGGGGGCATCGCGGTCCCCGCCCACAGTGGAGGTGGCAGCTCCACTCTGAGCTGTTGATGCGGCCGTGGGTTTGGAGGCAGCCCTGGCCACGCCAGCCCGCTGGGCTTAGGAACGAAGCCTCTATTTTTAAGCTGTTCAGCATGTTGTCAGTAGTTTAAGAAACACAAGACATAAACCTGTAAGCAGTTAAATGTTAAACTCAAAAATACCTCTGGGCTCATGTCCTCGCATGTGTGGCTATGGCCTGTGAGCCTGCCGTTTCCCTGAAGTTCGTGGAACGCCTGCGCCTGTGCGGATGGCAGGTGCTGCAGCCCGTGTGCGAGTTAGGGCTCCTGGGGGAGGGGAACGAGGGTGCCTGGAGGGTCTGTCTCAGCCTCCGCACTGGCAGGGGCACCAGGGGCTTGGCACTCAGTGTTCTCATTGGTGGGCAGTGAAGATGGGGGCAGGCGCCCAGCGGACTGGCAGCAGGAGAGACAGCAGCAGGCTTTTTTTCTTTTTCTTTTTTTAAATCTTTCTTGTTTTGACAAAATTTAACCTAATTTAGTTCCCGCATGGGTCAGAAGGGGGCATTTTGTGATGCCAGCCTCTGCAAGCTGTGGTGATGGGTGGGGGTCTGTACTCTGCATTGTCCCATTTTTGAGCAGGCCTTTTGACCTTGTCGTTTGTCTTGGCGACAGGTACTGGTCGTCTCAGTGTGCTTGCAGGAGGGCCGGGCTGTTCTTCTATGTGTCCAAGCACAGCCTGGCTGTCAGGAAGTCAGCCTCTGCCACCTGCAGAGCCCCAGGTCCTGCTGTGTGCATGCCAGGGGCCAGAGCTGCCACCCCCACCCGTGTGCGTGAGAAACGCAGGCTTGGCAGCCGCGGCTGTGGACCGTTCTGTGAACTGGGCGGCCTGGGCTCCTGTTGTGCTGCTCCAGCTTATGTACAGTGGGGCTGAGACCCCACCATGGTCTGCAGCCCTTCACTTGATTTCAGGCAGTCCTGACGCTTCCTTTCCAAAGGCTTCTTTACTAGTGAGCCCTAAACTCTGCCTGCTGCCATTGTCCCTACCAGGCCTCCGGAAAGTTCAGGCTGGGCTTGCAGATTTGCCCAGGGGAGAACCCTACCCAGTGCTGCTGGAACATTTTCCTGTCCCAGTCCCCACAGCTCATGTCGGTCACCATTTCCAGTACCTGAATTCAAGCCCGAATGTGGGGCAAATCTGATGATGGACAGCAGGGATTCTGCCAGGTACTCCAAACAGGGCCTGGCACCCGCCTTGGCCTCCTTGGTCTCAGGTTGCCCACTGGAGTCCAGCTCAGAGGTGCACGCTGGCAGTGGCTTTTGGAGTAGTTCTGTCTAAATGGCACCACCCAGCATGGGACAGAATAATTTTGAGCCACGATTTTAGCCGACACACTGGGCTATGGAGGGCCTGTGGCCGGGCATCTGGGCCCGGCTGCAGAGGCAGAGTGCTGTGAAGTCAGCAGCCCCTGCTGCTCCTGGAAGTGCCATGCCTGGAAGACTGTGTGCTTGCCGACTCGTGCACTCAGCAGCTGCCTCCCGAGCACCAAGGGCCAGGGACAGAGGTACAGTCGTGTCTGTATCACCGTCTCGTGTGAGTAGGGGACCCTTTGGAGTCTGGGGGTCTCTGAGCTTATCCTGGGTGATAGTGGAGCCCTGTGCAGCCCGTCCAGATGCTGGCACTTGGGATGAATGGGCAGATTCTAGGTCCTTCTGGAGTTGGCTCCTGGTGGTGCTGGCTTTTGGATCCAGGGCCTCTAGCACTGAGCTCCTTCCTCGACCTTTCATACTTTTTCATTTTGAGACAGGGACTTGATATATTACTCAGGAGGGGACTTGCTTTATGCTTTTTTATGTTTATTTATTTATTCATTTATTTTAATTATTTAGTACAGGGTCTACGTGGTCTCACTACATAGATGGACTCGTAGTGATTCTTCTGTTTGCAGTCTCCCAAGTGCTGGGATGACATGTGTGCACCACCATGCCCAGTGTCAATCACTATCTGAGTGCACCCTGGGGGTGGGGCTGGCCCGCACACTGGGGATTGAACCTTGGCCTCTTTTTTCTGCCTAAGCAGATACTTTATTCACTGAGCTGTCTGACTGGAGCTATGCTTCGCATTTTTAACAAGTTCTCCTTGACTCGGTACAGGGATGTGGGACTCATGGTATACGCGTGTTCAGTCCTGTTAATTCCACACTCCTCGGGCCCTCCTCACCCCTCCTGCACTGCCCAGTGAGGTGGAAATCCTCCCATTGCCTTTGCTTGCTCCTCCCCTTCTGGGGATCATTCAGCCGGGGCTGGGAGGAGTAGCGTCCTCGGCCTCAGCCCACGCAGCACCAGGCGCGGGACATGGGCTCCTCCTGCCCCCCCCCCTTTGCCTATCCCTTCACCCACGCTTGCGGGTTGGGGAATGTGCTAGGGCCCAGGCCCTCAGCGGGCAGAGGCCAGAGCAGATGCCGTTCCCAGCGTCTCCAGGATGGGCTCTCTCAGCGAGTTCCTAGAGCCTGTCCCTGCCGTCTGCTGTGCCTGTGAACACCAGCTGCGCACAGACTCTGGATGGACGTTTCCTTAATATGCATTGCCAGCCTTCTAGAGCCAGTGCAGCATTCAGACACTGGGCCCAGGCCCTGTGAGCTTCTGTCTGCAGCCAGGCCCTTGGCCCATGGCCTCGAGGACAGCCTGTGGGAGGTGCCTCTGCACCACCCTGTGCCACCCCAGCTGGCATCCACTGTCTAGCTGTCATCGTGACTTAGTTTTTATGAGGAAAATGAGCCTCAAAAAACCCAACCTGTGGCCTGTCCCCTTGCCAGCCCCCTCCTTAAGTGCTGTCACCTGTGAAGCCATGGTGCCCTGCGTCCATCTCGGCTTGTCCCCATGTCTGTCTGGGTTGTCTCATGCCTCTTCCCTCTGCTGTTCACCCCCAGACCTCAGATGCCCCTTGAGTCTCAAAGTAAATTGGTGCTGACCTCCGCTGGCGTCTGCCCACAGTATCTGCTGTGTCCCGTATCTGCTGCTGGTATTATGCCAGTCTGCTTCCCAGTCACTCGGGACGCTATTACCTCATCTGCTGCACAGACAGGGTGTGTCACCTGCCCATCCAAGGCTGCCCAGCAGAGCAGTGGATCTGCCAAGTCCCCCAGGCAGAGAGTATGCGTGTGCCAGAGCAGGCAAGGGGCACTCGCATTGCTGTGTGTGACCCGAGGCTCAGCCATGTGCACTTCAGAGACCGTTCCGCTGTGCAGCGCGGAACGCCGTTGGCTGCCACTGCCTTGGTCTGTAGTGTTACACACATGACTCCACAGCAGGTAAGGACCACCTTGCCTGGCCAACCACCTCCCAGCTCTGAGCCCCTATGCAACCCTGCTGATGGCTTCTCTGTCCAGCAGGAAGCCTGGCGACTGGCCTTGTGTGCTTTTTTTTTTGTGGAACTGGGAGTTGAACTCAGGCCCTTGTGCTTGCCAGGGAAGTGCTTATTCCACTAGCCATCTCCCTGGCCCTCCTGTGTCCTTATAACTGAGCTTCAGTGTGACTTTGGGCCCATTAATTTGAGACATGGGGCTCTTGGGTTCCCACTGGCTCACACGTAGCTCCAGTGCAGTCTGGGTGTTGTGGAGACCTCTGCTGTGTGCTAGGTGGCCATGTCTTGATCTGAGGAAGCCCATGATATGGGGACTTGTGCAGGGCCAAGTGGTAGAGGAACACTGCCTGCCTGCCCGCCTGCCTGGGGCTACTCCAGCCCAGCACTTTCCATTGTCACCTGTTGGCCTGCAGACACCTGAGCTGGCAGCTTCTGCCCAGCAGAGATCCATGTGAGCCTGGCTTTCCTGAGTGGGCCTGAGTCTGGACTTAGGGCCTCTCTGGATTTGTGAGAATCCTTCTGTGCCCCAGTGTGAAGGCACATGGGGCTTTCTGACATTGCTAAGAGCTCCTGGTTGGTCAGTTTCACTTTGATGCTTTTTTATGGATCAGAAATAGTTTGAGTTCACCTTTACAAAAGGAAAAGATTAAGTTGTATAAAAATGAAATAGGAATAGGGCATGCTGATACACGCCTGTAATTCTAGCATTCTAGGAGGACTTAGTTCAGGACCTACCTGGGTGGCTTGGTGAACTAGCAGAGTCTGGCTCTAAATTGGTGGGGAGTGGGGAGGCACTGGGTTCAATTCCCAGCTCTGCAAAGAAAAAAGTGTAGGAGTAAGAATGAGGGGTGCAGGACTGTGTGAGCTGCTGTCAGATACAGGGGTGAAAGCTGGCGCTCACAGCCCAGGAGGTGCTAAGAGCACCACGGCCTCTTCTGGGGAACTTTCTTGTTTCATGTGGCTGCGTCACTGTGGTGTCACGCATACCCATGCGGCTTGCCCATGTGGACTCCTTGGGGTGGCTTTTTGTGTCCTGGATGATCAGAGCTGGAACTTACTCAGGCTTGAGAATGTGCACACAGGAGATCTGGTCTTGGAGGTGAGCTTCCTGCATAGGCCACGTGTGCTGCACACACAGCCCGAAGGGAAGCTGGACAGCTTTCTGTGAGAAATACTTCAACACTGACACAACGTAGATGTCTGGAGGTACAGTGTGATCGTTTGAACCCTGTGTTCATTGTGAATGATCAGGGGAATTAGCATTTTCATCACCTTAAACATCTTTTTTGTGTTGGGGACCTTCAAGCTTTGTGAAACACGATGAGCTTCCATGAGCTGCAGGCCCTGCTGCTGGAACTGCTCGGACGCACTCTTGTGTCCCTGCCTGTTGTTCACCTTCCCTCTGCGCCCCAACCCTCCTGTCTTCTCCTGGTTGGCCTTTCTTCTACTCTTCTGTGAAACCACCAACTCTTTCAGGTCCCGCATAGATGTGAGATGTGGGACACTCATCTTGCCCTGCCTGGCTTATCTCCCTCATTCTCTAGTCCCAAACACATTGCTGCAAATGACAGGGCTTGTTCTTCTGGCTGTGTAGTGTTCTGTTATGTGTGCACACATTTTCTTTACCTTCCTCTGGTGGTAGACAGCATTAGGGCCCTCACCTCTGCTGTTGTAATGGTATGCATCTGATTTGGGGGTGCGGGGATCCCTCCAGAAAGTTTTGGATTTGAATCCAGTAGTGGGGTTCTTGGACCAGTGAGAATCTAGTTTCCAGATTTCTGAGGAACTCCCATACTGCTCTTGCAGTGGATAAACTAGTGCTTGTTCCCATCCTACAATATAAAAATTTGTGTGTTAGGAGCAAAACCATATATTTATACACACAAGATGGGCAAGGCAATGATCCTGAGAAACATCAGCAGGTTGTTGAAACTACAGTTAATTGGCAGGATTCTCACGCTGACTAACTCTACATGCTGATACCTGTGAACCAAGCAACCGCACTGAAGACAGCAATGTGTAATGGAAGGGTCACGCTTGGAAGGCCTGTCATTCTGGTCTTCTAGATACGAAGTTCTTGTCATGACATACCAAGTATTAGTATACTGTCTTTCAATTAAAAGCTTTTTTTTTTTTTTAATAAAGGGTAATAAATGAAAAAAAAAAGACACAAGAAAAAAGAAATGTCACAGGACAATCCTGCTATGCTGCTGTATATGATTGTATTTCTAAATTTCTGTGTAAATATATGTATGTGTTTGTTTCTACTTTAAAAAATTTTTTTCTTCATATTCTGCAAGGATTTAAAGTTTAGCATATCAATATCTGATGGAAAATACTTGTTCCTTGTTATGCCTAAGCTGTCTGATACTCAGATAGATAGTGAGGGTAAACCGAACTACATATGTTGCACGGTAGTAATAAGCTTCTCTTCTGGAGGGTTAACAACCTAAGTTTGCAGATCAAAAATTGGAGAAAAGGAAGGGCTGCAAGGTCAACCAACATTTTGGCCCTAGCCATTCAAGGTCAGTGAGGACTTAGGACATAGAAGAACCTGTACTATAACATCATATAACTCAGTAGTGCCCCAAATTTACTGATCAAGGAGATTATAGAGCCATAGAGGAATGTGATCGATGATGTATAGTGTGCCTAAGGAGAGTCACATCGAGAGAAAACATTCTCTCAGGCTTTCACTGAGAGCAAATTGGTCAAGCAATGGCCGTGACTCATCCCCATGGTTGACACTAAGGATCTACAAAGTGTGGTACAGGGTTACAGGATAAACCCTGAGGGAACTTGACTGACCTTATCAGACACAAAAGTTACATTTCTTGTTATATAGGTCTTGCTTTATCTTGGTCTTAACCATCTAGCAGAAACATATAAAAACGAGGTATATAAAGCAAAGCCATATTAATATGCTGAGCTGTGAAGGGCTAAAGTCAACAACTGCAGATAACCCACTACTGTTGTGCACTACTGAACTGTGTTTTGCTGAATTCAAGCACCTATAGTATTTAGATGCCAACGGAATACCCATCTCTGACAGGACTAAACAAAAAAAAAGGGCAGGACCATTTTGTATTTGTATATACAGAATAGTTAGGATAGATATACAGCTACTTTTGCTTAACTCAATGAGAAGATTTGTACTAATAGAGTTTGGACAGGATATTCTGTTTGTTTCTTGTACTATGGATAACCACTAAGAAGATAACAATGTACAATGTATTAATTATTGAAATGTCCTTTTAATCAGCTTTGAAACTAAAAAATTTTTTAAAAATATTTTTAAAAAATAACTTGTGTGTTTACTGCAGCCCTGGTCATTGACCCCAGGGCCTTTGCACTGAGCTACACCCAGCTCTGTTTTTGTCTTGGGACAGTGTCATTGAGCTGTCCAGGCTGAGATCCTGTCAGGTTTCCTCCTCACATCATTTTTGTGTGAAAAGTTTGGGGTTTTGGATTGAGATGTCTGGATTAGGAAATCCGCAGTCTATTTGGGGACACTTTCGTCACCCTAGAAAAGAGACCTGGTACCTGCAGCAGTGCCCCTGCTCCCTCTGAGCCCCTCTCCCCTGGGGAGTGGCCTCCTGTCCCTGCAGATTCGCCTGCCCTGGATGCTTCCTGTGGATGGCGTTGCACAGGATGTGGCCATTAGGGCCTGGCATCTGTCCCTTTGGCTGCCACCCTTTATCACTCACAGTTGACAGGCATTTGGGCTGCTTCCAGGAGACTGCGCACAGCGGTGCTCTGCACCCACCTGTTTCCATTGCGTTGGTCTTCTCCTGAGTGCTTCTTAACCTAAGTGTACGCAGCTCCAGACTTCGCAGTTGGCTGTGCCATGTCCGACTTGCACGGAGTGGTAGGAGCTCCTCAAATCTTGGTGGCATGTCCCTGTCTGCATGTCCCGGCAGGGACTGTGGAGATTAGTAAGAAGACTGCCACTTTGTCAGTGGCCCAGTACATCCACTGGGGTCATTCACAAAAGCTCCCCTTGGCCAGTTGGAAGCTGCAAACGTGTTCCATGCCCACTGCAGGCTGTCGCCCTTCCTTCCAGGTGGGTGGCTGGCAGCATAGTCTCCATGTGGGAAGTAGGCACACTCTGTGTCTCCTCTGCCACATTCTCCTTTCTCTGCAGGTGTCACCATGAAGCTCATGGATGAGGTGGCTGGGATTGTGGCCGCACGCCACTGCAAGACCAACATTGTCACGGCTTCCGTGGATGCCATAAATTTTCACGATAAGATCCGCAAAGGTAATAGGACTCTTCTGAGGAAGTTAAGGGGAGAGGAGACAGCCCTTGGCCTGTGCCTCCACTCATGCTACATGCACAACTGCTGCCACCCTCTGCTGTGGGAAATGGGAAGGGCCAGCCTGCACCCGAGTCTTGTGGGGACATCTGGGAGGCCTCTGTCGATTGGCGTCAGTTGTCAGTTTGGTACAATATGACACTCAGGTGACAGAGGCCATTCTCTTCCCAAAGACCTGTGCGCATTTGTCCATGGGTCGACCCTCCCGGGGACCCTGTGAAGATGCCTTGTGCATGGCAGCCACCCCCACCCCCACCCCCTGCCTCTGTGAGGCAGACCTGCTTGCTTTGCCCTGGACACCTTCGTTGTTTGGGGTTTCCCTGTGGCCTGGCTGCCCCTGTGCCCACCAGTACTTCCTCGAGGGCCCCAGAGGGCTGGCGCAGACCCTGCACTGCAGGGCTCCTCTCTGCCTTGAGGAACTCCTTTTCAACCACAGGTGGTAGCTACAAACAGACTTCAGTGTCATTTTTGGAATTTGTCCCAAGTAGGTGGCCTGGTCTGCTTCCTGTGCTCTGAGCTTGGGGACATGTTAGGGCTGAGGGTCCACCACATCGTGTCTGTGCACTGTTTTCCTAGGACTCCTGCCTGGGGAAATCACTGTGACAGGCCCACAGCGTTACGTACTGGTTTGGAATACACAGTGGAGGACGTGATCACATTCCCTGGGCCACTGTGTACACCTGTCCAAGTGTCTCGCACCACTGAGCAAAGAGCACTGCTCTGTTTCCTACGCTCTGAAGCAGGCGAGGATGCAGCTCCACACAGCACCCAGGGTTGGCAGCAGCCTTCTCTGAGAAGGGCTCCCACCTTCACCCTCTTTGTTGTCATGGCCAGGATCACTGGGGAGTGGCGTTTCAGAGGGGTTCAGTGGCTCCAGGGGCAAGGATGGTGAGGCTGAAGCCAACCAGACTGTCTTTCTAGGGTGCCTTTCGCACCCTGGAGGCGTGGGGTGGCTCATACCAGGGCAAGTCCTCATTTCTAGGGAGGCAGAGCTGGCGCTGGCAGGGCTGTCATGGTGGCCTAGCTTCTGCAGATGGCGGGGATGAGGGTGGCCTGGCCCGGTCACACCTCCAGAAGAGCTGCAAAGCAGAGCCATGCTGATGTGTGACACCGGCTTCTCCCCGTCCCCCCAACCCCTGTGTGGCTGCCACTTCCTTGGCCTGGGGAACCCCAAGAGAAGCGTGTGGCTGTTCACAGGGGCGTGGAGGTGATGCTGCTTCCCCAGCTGACATAGAGTTTGGATGAGACAGACTTCATGGCAGACTGAAGTACGTCCTTGTGGAGTCGGGCCTGTGTCCAGGCCAGGGTCCCCCTGTCACACCCTGTTCGTGGTTTGCAGAGGAATGTCATCTGTGATGAACCCACACTAGTGGTGTCAGCAACAGCACCATGACTCGTGACATCTTGTGGGTGGCATGCCCCGCTGGCTTTGGCTCCTGGTGACTTGTAGGCTCATGAGCAGTGGCACACGGTGAAGTTGGGTCCTGCTCTGCTCAGGACCCCATGGAACGCTGGGGCAGCCGTGGTCCCTAAGCCACTGTCCCTGCCTGGTGCCCCTTCTTTCCTCATGTTTCAGCCGGACTTGGAGGAGACCAGAGGCTGGGCCTTGCTGCCCTCTGCGAGGACTGGGCCAGAGCCCTGTGCTGTGCATTGGTGTGGTGGTTTCCTGAAGCTACCATGCTGCTACCATGCTGACCACAGGCTTCCTTGCGGAGAAATGGTTTCTCAGGCTGTGAGGGTAAAGGTGTGACTGCTCTGGAGGGGTTGTGAGAGGTCATGCGAGAATGGCATCTCCAGATCATCTCCTTGAAGAGCAGGCGCCCAGCCGGTCCCTTGCTATGCGGCCCCTCAGGCTTGGCAATAAATTTTATATTTGTTTTCTTTTCCAAATCCCTGGCATAGTGCTAAAATCTGGCTGCTGCCACCTGGGAGATTCCTGCCTGTGGGGGCGATGGCAGGGTACCTGCCAGCCCCGCTGCTCTGCCATCCCGTGCTGGCTCTGATTGATTAAAGCAGATGGTGGCTGCCACTTGCAGCTCCCCCGCAGGTGTCCCCTGGCTGACATGCTTGGCTGGAGTGTTGGGCCCAGTGCTGCCCCTCCTCCAAGGAGGCTGCAGTGCTCAAGTTTGCGGTGGACAGAGAGCCCAGGTCACATCCAGGGAGGCCTGAGGGTCCTCCAAGAAGGAAATTGTCATTGCGGGTCACCTACTACTCTGTGTCTACAGCTTCCCAGAACACAATTGGCCATTCAGCCTGGGTTTCCCTACCCTGTTGTTTATGTCCATACCCAGCTGTTCTGAGCACTCTGGTTGGGGCCCTCCTTCCCTTCTGGGGAGAGGCAGACAGTGGCCGTGTGGTAGCAGGGTCCAGGCACTGCTCTGAGGCTTGCATCTGACTTATGCTGGGAGTAAGGGACAGCAGGGTTTGCAGTGGCCCACTGCCCATCGTGTCCCCAGGTACACCCAATGTAAGTCAGCCCTGAGTCCTCCAGGGTACCAGGAGGGCTGGGGCTCCCGGGTGTGAGGACCAGACTGATGTGCACAGGGCGTTTCCAGGCTGGCAGGACATGGGTGTTACTAAGTGATAGGCTGACCAGTGTCAGGAGGAAACGAAGCCTGGTGGAGGACAGCCAGGCCCAGCCTTTGCTGTGGCCCAGGGTGGAGACAAAGGGTCAGGGTGGCAGCCTCTGAGGATCAGGTTGGACACTCAGGGCCCAGAGGCTCTGTGGGCTCCCTGGTCACGGGGCCTGCCTGTGCCCAGCTCAGGGCAGGCCAGCCCCAGAGCCCCTCCCTCATCCTGCTCAGGCCTTGCTTTTGGCCCAGTGGTGTTGTGTCTGGCCAGGAAAGAGGCTCATACTCTGCTTGTAAGATTCAAGAGTGTTGTGTTGACACCTTTTGCTGCTTGTGGTCTGGCCCAGAGCTTGGAGGATTGGCCTGCTCATTTGCATTTGAAAGTGCCTTCAGATTCCAGCCTAGAAATGGAGCCAGGAACAGTGTTTTGGCTGGTAGTGAAGGGGGCGCTCCTGGGCTGCCACAGAAGGGCACATTTTCTGTCATTGTCTGGAATTCACAGCCCTATCCAGACCCCAGATCTGCCCTCTTAGCAGCTGTCCCAGGTGCCCCTCACCCGACCACTGAAGGGGTGTTCTTGAATCCTGGCTGTGACCTCTGGCACGTAGTTATGAGTGACAGGGATGGTTGCTGAGCACTGGGAAAGGAGAGACACTGAAGACCCTGGATGACCATTACGGTCTTGTGCCCCGCAGCTGGGATGCAGCCCAAGGGGTGTGCAGTCACTGTGTCCAGGTGGTTGCAGGTGATGCTACACCTGGCAGCCCATGCTGTGCCACCTGTCACTGACCACGTGGCTCTTTCTTCCCTCCCAGAAATGCTCGGGTCCGGCACAAAGCGCGTAAGTATGATGTCAAGTGTGGCGTAGACTCTGGAACATTTACATAGAGTAGCCTGTGCTACCCCTTTGTGTTTTTCTCTTGCTCTCTGGGTCTCTAAACCTGGCAGTAACTAGCATCTCAAGAGGCCCCACTGCTGGCAGCCATCCCTGCAGAGTAGGGCCCCGGCCTGTGTGAGGTGGTGAGCAGGCCTGGCTGGGCCTAGGGCACTCTGGTCACGCTGGAGGGAGGCAGCAGCAGCCAGCCAGGTGCCAGCCCCACCCTTGAAATCCCGTGGGTTAATAGGAACCAGTGACGTTGACAGTGACATCTATGATGTTCGTGGACTGAGCTTTGCCCTGGGCTTTCTTCCTTCCCTGTCATGCAGCTGAGAAGTCTCTGGTATCCATTTGCAGAGGGGAGCTGAGCTCTGAGAGCTGAGAGATTGTGGCGAGTGCAGGAAGGCCCAGGCTGTGCAGGGGTCGTTCCCTACAGGGTGAGGTGTCTGGAGGAGAGGCAATGGCTGGAGGCCAGGAGAAGCAGAGAGGCTGCTCCAGGGGGAGCAGTCACTGGGGAGGGACAATGGAACAACAGCGGCTTTGGGTTTTGTTGTGACCATGTGGCACTGAGCTGGCAGCGGAAGCAGTGAGCCTGAGGAGAGGCCTGGCACGATCACAGCTCTGAGGGCGGAAGGCAGCAAGCAATCCAGGAGAGCTCTGGGTGGGCCAAAGCCAGAGGTGGCTCAAGAAAGACCCAGGACCCTAGTCAGCCCAACAGGGACCTGAGTTGGTCCAACAAGAGTGCGATGTTCCAGAAGATTGTTCAGGGTGCTTGGAGCAGTGGTGGGCCAGCCGTGTGGGCCAGTAGGTGCAGTAAGACCATGGATATCGGACGCAGGTTGCAGGCTCGACTGTGTGCTAGGTAGGACTGGGCCCTCATAGCAAGAACCCTGCCAAGGTGGTTCCTACCTGGCAGGTGACATGCAGGGCCACCAAGGCCCTGAGGACAACACAAGGGAGATTACAAGAGGGCTACTAATGGCTTGTCCGGTAGTTTGTTGTCTAACACTCTGGCCATCATTGCCGCCTGCCTGTGTCACCTAACCTTGTGCCGTTAGCTGTCCTTGGTAACACTGGTCCAGCCACACCCAGCATTGAGGCCCAGTCTGTGTGCTTCCTCACGCCTGCTCCTGTGCTCCACAGGCTGTGTCATTACCATCTCGGGCCGCATGACCTTCACGAGCAACAAATCTATGGAGATCGAGGTGCTGGTGGATGCGGACCCAGTGGTGGGCAGCTTGCAGAAGCGCTACCGGGCTGCTAGTGCCTTTTTCACCTATGTGTCGCTGAGCCAGGAAGGCAGACCGCTGCCCGTGCCACAGCTTGTGGTGAGTGTACCCAGTGCTGCCTGGGCGGGGTGGGGTGGGGTAGGTGGTGAGGCCACCAGGAGCCATCTGTCCATGCTTTGGGGAGGCTGTGGGGACAGTGCCGACACAGCAGTGCCCCCTGAGGTCCTAGGGGAACCAGAGTGGCTAAGGATGCCTTTGAATCCCGTGCTCCATTCCTTGCCAAGGGGCCACTTCTCCTGAAGTGGCCTTGGTCTGCCTGACCTGCCAGATGGGGACCAAGCCAGACCTGTGGACTGCAGTGGTGTCTGGGCTTACTGGGCTTTTCCTTCTACCTCAAGTGCCCTGGCTGTGCACTGTCCACCTGTGTGTCCCTCATGGGGGTACCATACAACAGAGTGGCCCAGGGATACAGCATCTGTCCTGTCAGCGCTGGGAGACTAGATGTGCTGCACTGGCAGTCTGTCTGCTGATGACGAGCCTGTGCTGTTGCCTCTGCCTGTGACTGAGGAGACCCACTGGCCCAAGCCTTGGTCCCCGCATTCATGCAGTGCCAGAGCACCTCAGTCGCCCCAGCACCCTCTCCTGCCCCCAGGACCTACTGGGTTGGGCTGGGCCCACACACTGCCTCTTGAGGGGCTATGGGCAGCAGGGAGGGCTGGCGCTTCCCCGATGCCCACAGCTTGTGTGCCCGGGCCAGCTGGGACAGCATCTGCCCAGGACCCCAGCCCTACTCTTCATGCGCCCGCAGCACCCCTCTGGAGGCTGCACCCCGACCATGCATGTGTGCAGTTCCTGCCCCTCGGGAGCCCAGGAAGCGGGCAGGGAGGGAGGGTGTGCGACATCACTCCTCAGGTGCACCACGGGGCTGCGGGGGCAGGGGAGCCTCCTACCTGATCGAGTACACAGCTACTCTGTCCCCCAGCTGTGGGCCCTCCCTTGAGGCTCGTGTCGGTGGATCTGGGCTGTTATTTTTCACTCATTAAATATGGTCTTTGATTCCTCACAGAGGTACCCTGGGACCCTCTAACACTGATAAAAATAGTCTCTGGCAGGGAGGGCAGAGCACCATCTCCCAGAGAGCTGTTGGGCTCTAGCTGGGCCTCTGTCACCCACTGGGGCACTCGGCTGAGAGCACCCGTGACTGCATGTGGCTCGTGGATGCGTGTACTGCCCTCCGCACCCTGCCCCACGCTGCTGCCAACCAGTCTTCATCCTCTGCCTATTTTTAGCTCTCTCCCTAGGGCCTGGCTGACATGGAACGAGCCCTCTCTGCCGTTGTTTCTTGATGAATATTTGACGCAGGCAGGGCTTCCACACCACATTCCCCAGCAGCTGTGGCACTTTCTGGTCTGAGGATTGGAGCTAGCCCATGTGTGGGATGCCAGGGCGCTGCCAGGAAGAGGCCTGGCTTCCACACTGCAGCCTTCTGTATGTGTGTCATGTGCAAGGCTGGGAAGGGGCCTGCACTGGGCTGGCAGGAATTCCTCTGGGGCAGCACTGGACCTGGTCTCCCTGGGCACCTGGCACCAGGACAGCCCTTTGCCTCCTGTGGGTGGTCTTTCCCAGCTGGACACAGAAGAAGCATTTTCTGTATCAGAAAACCAAGCTGAGAGTATATGTTGGGGCCGAGGACTTCCCAGTCCCTTGTGTGGGCAGCACTGAGCCCCAGTTGTCCTAGATGAGGGTCTCACCATTCCTGGGCATCTCAGGATGACCTGTGGCATCAGCCAGAGGACCTGGGCATCCCAGCTGGGTGTGGGAAGGCCCCACCCCTGCCTTGTGTGTCTGCTGGGTGCTCCCAGCACAGCCACAGCACGAGGGCTAAGCCCAGCGCCATAGTGCCCCGCCACCCGCCCAGACTGACAGAACATGCCCTCCAGGCTGAAATTGCACGGGGGAAGCTCCCCTGTTGCAGTGCATGTCACCTTCATGTCCCCTCAGCTGTAAATGCTGTCCCCAACAGCACTTGGGGTGGCAGTGGCCCTGTCTGTCAAGTACCCGTCCAAGGCTGGGAAGGTGGCACTGCACAGTGCTCTGGCTGTTGCTGTCTCCTGGGAGTTTGGGGCGTGGGGTCAGAGTGGCCTCTTTTCTTTTTTTTGAAACAGGGTCTCACTTTGGAAGGCAGCTATGCTCACCACTATACCACCAACGCAGACCAGGGTCTCACTTTGTAGCTCAGGCTGGTCTTGAACTCACAACAATCCCCCTGTCTCAGCCTCCCGAGTGCTGGGATTACAGGCATGCGCCACCATGCCCAGCTCAGAGTGGCTTCTTAAGTAGGGGCCGGTGTGTGTGGGTCCTTGTGCTGGGCAAGGGCAGTGAAGCCCTCTGGAGTGTTTAGGAATCACTGGAGTTAGGGTGGGTGGTCCTGTCCTGACAGGATAGGGGTGAGCGGTGGCCAGGGCCACACGGTGGGCCAGCTCAGGCGCTCAGGCGCTGTGTCCCCCTACCCCAGGAGAGTGTGGCTCACTGCAGGTGTGGCTTCAGGTGGCTCTTCTTGGCTTGCGCCTGGGGGATTTATCCAAGCACCCACCTGCACCACTACTTTGACTGGGAGCCATGCTGCTGGCTGCTGGCTGCTGGCTTCGGCAGTGATCTGGCCCGAAGGCCCTGGGCTGAGGCAGGGCACAGGGCAAGCTTTCCATGCCTATCAGCTCCCTAGGACCCCAGCCCAGCCCTGGGCACAAGGCACAGAGGGCTGGGGTCCTCTGGTCACCTGCCCATTTCTCCCCAGCAGGAGTGGCCGCCACTTTCCTGTGGGGATTTATCCAAATTTTCCTGTGTGCTGCCGTCCCATGGCGATGTGCGCAGGTCCACTTCTGTGAGATGCCAGGAGGACAGCTGCTGGGGGTGCGGGGGCAGAGAGTGCATCCAATTCCACTGGAGCCACCCTGGGAAAGGAGAGAGAGTGGCAGGAGGAGCCAGCATGCCTGCCACACGACTGGTGTGCAGTGGGGCAGGTACACCTTGTGTGTGCTGGGAGGCAAAGGGCCACAGCCCTGTGCTCGTGAGCAAAGTGCTGTTTCTTGTCTTGGTACTGCCCAGAAGGGGCAAGGGCCATAGGGGCAAAAGCCCGCTGAGGCTGGACACACTTCAGAGCTGTGTTTAAAGGCACAGCACACGTGCCCACGTGCCCACGTGCATGTACACGCACGTTGGGATCCCTGCCAGCAGCAGCTCACCTTTGGTAGCTGTGGCGTTTCAGTGGCAGCCCTACCAGGTCCTCAAGGCCACCCGGGGGCATGTGGGGCAGTGGTCACAAAGCACCACACTCAGTCCTAGAGAGTTCTGTGACCGAGAGAGCCAACTGGCTGCACCTGTTTGAAGTCCAGTAGGGACCCCAAGACACAGGTGGGTGAGGACGTGGGGATGCAGGCTGCCTAGGCCTTGCTGCTAGCAATAACTTGACCAGTGGCAGTGACAGCCTTTTTATTTTTGGTGGTACTGGAGATCGAACTTGGGGCCTTTGCCCTGAGCTACATCCCTGCCCCTTTGTTTATGTTGAACCGGTAACACACTAAGTGACCCAAGCTGGGCTCAAACTTGTGAGCTTCCTGCCCCTGCCTCCCAGGGTGCTGAGGTGATAGGTGTGCTCTGCCAGGAGGGCCAGTGGAGTGTGATGTGCCCCTGTCTGCGGGAGAGACCCCCAGTGTCCACCTGCAGGCAGAGCTAAATGCTCTCCACACTTTGCCACACTGACTCACCTCTGCCCTGCCTTTGGCTCTGCCATCTGGAATTTCTTGGCTACTCGTGAGAGTGTTTTCTTCCAGGTGTGGGCAGACCCCACTGGGGAAGACCCTGGCCAGGCATTAGTGCTCCCCTCCATGTCCCATTACTGAGGCTTTCTGAGGCAGCCCAGGAGACCCAGCTGGGCACAGCAGAGAGCAGCTAACCCAGGTGCCAGCCCAGTCCCCCTGTCCCGGTCAGCCTCTGTTCAGCTGGCCACTCCAAGTGCCCTTGATAACCAGTGACATTTTATTCACTTTCCTAACTGTGCCAGGCCCCCCTTGTCCTCCACCAGAGCACGGTCTGTGTCCCCGGTTGCAGGTAGTGGTTTGGTTGCCCCTGGAAGCCCCACCACAGCAGACTTGCGCTGCTTACGGAAAGGACAGACTATTGATCCCCAGGCAAAGCTTCGTCACTCGCCCTCTGCACTGCATTCCAAATGTGTTCTCAGCACAGAGTGCAGAGTGCAAAACATTTGGTTTGCAGCATGAAACTCTTGAAGGCCACAGGCTTCCCCTCAAGTGGAAGAGAGCCTAGAAGTCAACACTTGGCAGGAAGTGCAGAGAGGAGGGAAGAGAGAGGCACAGATTGGAAGCCTGCGAGCCACCAGGCAGGAGGGACTGGGCTTGGCACTTTCTGCCAGGCAGAGAAGGCGCCAAGAAGGCAGTGTCCCTTCATCCTGCTGTCCTGTTTCTCCGCCTTTGGATGACCCCTGGGGCCATGTGGCTGTCCTCCCAGTAGCGGCACCCCCAGGAGGGCACCTGACCTTTAAAGTCACGAGTGAGGACAGGATCACCACACAGATGCACACACGCAGGACACGGGGTCACCTTCTGAGTCCCTGTTCTGTGGTGATCGGGCTCAGGCCTCCTAGCCAGGTCAGGTGACTCAGAGCCACGAGCACTGGGCACCCAGAGGCTCTAGATGCTGCCTGGGGCTGCAGGTGGAACAGTGCTGTCCTTGCCCCTGAGCCCCTAAGGCCGCCTACCTGCCTGCCTGCTGATGACAGCCTCAGGGCTGCAGAAGACACATTGGCTTCCCCAGGGAGTTTTACCTTCCTCCCCACCACCTGGCCTCCAAGAAGCCAGCAGTAGCCAGCTCAGCCGTCTGTTTATTTACGTGGCCGACAAGGGGGCAGACATGCCGTGGGCCGGGCCCGTGCCACGGGCCATCTGTCTCATTCTGCCAGCCTCGTGCTTTTGGGGATGTGAGGATGCCCTTGGTCACCTAATTCCGAGAGCTGTTGCTCCGAGCTCAGCCAGACCCTGCCCCGCCCCCTAGTGACTCCTGGAGGCCTGGGGGCCTTGGGCTGGCAGCGCACAAGGTGCCTGCCCGATGCACAGTTAGCCCCTAGGCCTGCTGCCCTGCCCCTGCGCCCAGAGTACTGCACACACGCACCGTCCCCAGGGGCAGGAGAGCCGTGAGGCTGCTGGCTGGCTCCCTGCTCCTGGGCCCTGCACAGCCCTGGCTGCGCTCTCCTGGCGACCTCTGCCACATCCATCTTCAGATGGTGCCTGGCTGGTTGAGGGTTAGACACCAGAGGCATCTGAACCGCCTGAAGCCAGTGCCGGCCCTGGCTGGCTGCTAGGCCTTCCTGCGCCCCAGCCTGTGGCCTTCCTGGTCCTGTGGCAACCGAGCTGAGGGCAGGCACATGCAGGGCCCTTGATGTCCTGTTGGCTGAGCAGTGGTGTGGGGGAGGGCATACTGGGTCTGATGCGTTGGGAGCCCCAAAAAGCTGTAAGGGAGCAGGATGGGAGGGCCCCTGCATGCACCCCCATCACCCTGATGAGGACCCTGCGTAGCATCACCATATCCTTCCCCACAGCCTCCAGACCCTTGCTGTCCTGTGTGCAGCTGGTCCCTTCCATAGTGGGTTACTGCCTGTGGCCCACCTGTGCCTCACATTCACACTGCTGCAAGGCTGGCCCCCCCGCCCTGTACAGATGAGGGGACCTGCCTGTTCTGAGCAGAGCTGGGCTGGCTGCTGCACTCTGAGGCTCCTGGGACAGCAGGCAGTATTGGACCAGTTAATGGGTCTGCCTGCCTGGGCCAAGGAAGGGTAGGGGCAGCTTCCAGCCAACCTGAGCGCCTTGTGTGGGCCAGGAGGGCGCAGCCCCCATCTCAGCTGTGATGTTTTTTTTTTTTTTTGGTGGAACCAGGGATTGAACTCAGGCTCTTGCGCTTGCCAGGGAAGCGCTTATTCCACTGAGCCATCTCCCCGGCCCAGCTGTTCCTTGCACACCTGCTGCATGATTCACCTATTTTTGTGTATACTCTCAGCTTCCTGGGGACAGGGTCTCTCTCAGGACCAAGTGGCATTTATGAGCACCCCCATGTGTAGTCAGGCCTGGTCCCTGGGAGAGGAGGGTGTTTAGGGTTAGCCCTGTGCCCAATGCCCCTGGGTGTATGAGGTCTGGTGGGCACCCCCACCCCGAGCCACAGCCTCCCCTTCCTGTGGTCCTTCAGGAGGGTGCTTGCCTCTGCGTTGATTTGGGAACTTTTCCTGAGATCCAATCATGCGCTGTGCCACTTAGCACTTTAGACTCTTCGGGGTTGTATATCTCTGACCGCAGTCAATTTTAGGCCATTGTTGTCACCTCAAGAAACACTATACCCTTTAACTGTAATTTGACCCCCAACCCTCCCACACCCCAGCTCTTGGCTGTTGCTAAGATCTGCCTGTTCTGAATGTTGCCAAATGGTCCCAGAAAGTAATAAATGGCCCTCTGCTGGGACCACCATGAGCTCAGTAGGAGACAATGCTGAGGGCTGGCTGTCCCCAGTACCGAGCAAAACCAAAAGCAAGGGCGGGGCAGGTCAGCGCCCAGGCACAGGTTGGGTCCCCACATCTGGGGCTTCAAGGCAGTGTGGAAGGCACATGGGGCCAGACTTGTCAGGACAAGTGGCCATCCTTTGCAAGGCGGCCCTGGCCAGAGCAGCTGGGGACAGTGTGAACTAAGCTGTGGCAGACAGATTTTACTTGAGGCTGCGACCCTTGTGCCAGAGTGTTTGCTGGAGCCCAGACCTTCTGGCCTTGGCATATGGGGAGTGCAGAGACCTCCTTCCTGCTGGAGGCCAGTGGTAGGTGGTGATGGTGTGATGCAGCAGGAATGCCTCCATCCAGGGAGCAGACCAAAGTGCCAGGTGCACGCAGCCCATGGGGCACACAGCACATGGGCCCCTGGAGTCCACAGAGCACTGGGGTGGCATCTCAGATCCTTGGGGACCAGGTACTTGCCCAATGGGCCACGGGCACAGGCTGCCTTTCCAGGCCCTACCATAACCTTACTGGGGAGGATTTCTTCCTTTCCAACTCCCTTGCCTTGCTCCCCTCCCACCTCCAGGGCCAGATGACAGACTGGCAGCCACTAGCAGATAGGGTCCAGGACTGTAGACTAGGGGACCTGTGCTAGCCCCGGGTCCAGAAGCTGAGGGTCCCACCTTGCCAGCCCACGTGGCCACTTCCCAGTTCCACAGTGCCTGCCCTGCTCAGCGGGCATCACTGAGGACTGATAGCAGCCATGGGCATTTCTCAGCCATACAAACATGGTGCCACTGTCTAGCCTGGCACCTGCCTTGACCTGGTGCTTTTGGCCATTTCAGTGGTGAGAGGACAGGGCCTGGCTATGCCCACAGAGACACACTGGTAGAAATGAGTCTCAGCCTCAGCCTGAAGCAGACCTGGTGGTGACAGCATTGGGCTATGACGATGCATACTTGAAAATGAGCACTGGCCAGCCAAATAGCCTAGTGGATTACAGCTCCTTCCTGGGCAGACACAGGCCAAGGGTTTGATCCCTGGGCCTGCCAAGTGGCAGCCTCACCCCCAGGGCGTGCTGGGACAGGAGATTGAGACTGGGTGTGGTGGTCACACCTATAATCTCAGGGAAGCACTTATTCTACTGAGCATCTCCCTGGACAAAGCTATCTTTTTTTTTTTTTTTTGGAACTGGGGATTGAACTCAGGCCTTTGCGCTTGCCAGGGAAGGGCTTATTCCACTGAGCCATCTTCCCAGCCCCTGGTCACACCTATAATCGGCGCTTGGGAGTCTGTAAACAGGAGGTCCACTAGGAGTCCCATCTATGTAGTTTAGACCCTAAAAAAAAAAAGAAAAGAACCAAGAGCACATTTGCCTGCTGGCCCTACACCTACAGTAGGCCCCAGGAAGCCAGGGATCACGCTCCCTCGCTATTTTGAGTCCAATTCTGTACCTCAGAATTTTTATTTTTAAATCATGGGCCAGTGATTGAGCTGGAGCAGCAGGGGGTACTTCTCTGGGGACGGGCTTGGGAAAGCTGGCGTTTTCATGTGTTGTCCTGAAGGCTCTTCAAATAGGACCCTGTGCCCTGGGAATCAGCCCTGTGTCTGAAACTGCCACGAGGCCCACTGACTGGCCCGGTTTATACCTGGTGACATTTAGTGAGCACTCTGGAGAGGCCTGGGGGAGGGACCTTTGGTGTGACTTGGCATTGTGCCCTCAGCCCCATGGCTCTCTTGCCGAGGTTCCGTTTGTCTGCTAAACACACAGACCTAAAAATAGCTGCTGGGGCCAGCACGGCCGAGATGGAGGGTGCCTGCCCCTGCTTCTGAGAACAACCTACTGAAATGGCTTCTCGGGTGCAGCACAGCACACAGACCTGAACTCCAGCTGCACCAGGGGCCACTTCACAGTGAGACAGATGGGGCCATGGGTTGGGTGGAGCCAGGTCACACTGCTGTCCCACATGCTCTGCCATATCTCACTCACCATTTTCTGTGTGGTCCACAGCCCGAGACGGAGGACGAGAAGAAGCGCTTCGAAGAAGGCAAAGGGCGATACCTACAGATGAAGGCAAAGCGGCAGGGCCAGGCAGAGCCTCAGCCCTAGATCCCCCTCTGCACCACTGGGGCCCGAGCAACTGCGGTGACAGCCCCATATCCTGTCTCTTAGTCACCCCCTGGCCAAATCCCCACTGCCCACTGCGAGCTGGTGTTGTGTGAAATACCCGTGTGACAGTGTTAGCCTGCACCCCGTCCTGAGCACCCATGCACCAGAGCTTTATTTATACCCTTCCAGTATAAATGCTACACAGTATTGTCCCCGATGCCGGAGGTGCCCTGGGGACTCGTGTAAGGTGTGTCACGAATCCAGCACTAATAAAGCTGCTGTTCAGCTGGACTTGTGACGCCTGGGTGTGGTTTGTTGGGAGGTGTGCCCCAAGGGCTATGGGCGTGCCCACAGCTAACCTAGGTACCCCATGAGAACATGGTAGGGTCCCAGTGTGTCGATGACCTGCTGGCTGCAGAGGACGCTGCACACCGTGAGGCACTGGAGGTCCTGATCGTGTCCTACACCCCTGCATTCCTCTCAGCAGTGCTTGAGGCTCAGGACGGTGATGGGCTGAGAGCTCCTGCCGCCAGGCCAGGACCTCAGCCTGACACCACAGCTGCTTACACTTTTGATGTCTGAGCCTGAGGGGCCCTGTAGGTGTCGAGGGTCAGTGTGAGGCTGTCCCTGTATGCATGCATGTGTCACTGCAACATCTGCAGCAGCGCCTGTGTGTAGTGTGGGGTTGTGTATTGATGTTTCACTCTGCATACATATGTGAGCATGTGTGAAGACGTGGGGGGTTGTATGTGCATCTAGACCAGCGCTTTGAGACAGATAAGCCTCCGAGACCTCTGCAGGGGTCAGCATCCCACCCCAATCCACCAAGCACACCCAGAAGTGGCACTTAAGCTGCCCTTGAGGGCCACAGCGCTATTGGTCTGCAAGAGATGTCTGCCAATAGCTACAGCTCATGCAGGGCTCCATTGGAGCCCTGGAAAGGGCACTGCGCTCCAGATGTGCAGAAGCACCTGCCAAGAACTTCAGAATCTGTCTGGGGCCTGTCCCTGCTGATGGGTTTAGTTCCGGACTGGGGTCGGGGAGAGGAAGCTTGGTCACACAAAGCCCCAGCACCCTGTGGCCCTCAGCTTCTTCGAGGCTGGCTGGCCTCAGGCAGTCTGGGCAGCCTGGTAGGGCCCCTGTACCTACCCAGTAGCACCCCATACCCAAGCCAGGCTCACCCGCCTTTCTCCCATCACATGGCTCCCGTGATATAGGATGAGAGTTCGTTTTAGAAATGTTACACAGAGGCTGGAGTGGGACTCAGTGATGGAGTATGCTGGCCACTGGCCATCCTGGGTTTGATTCCCGGCACCACCATGAAGAAAAGCAACACTTGACTACAGTCTCTCTACACAGCGTACCCTGCTGGCCATCTGTTCCTGACCAGGGGCCCTGGATGGGCAGCTGGCCCGTCTACGAGGGCTCACTGGGGACACAGGCCCTCAAGCACACCCCAGGAGCAGTGGGGCTGGCAGGAGAAGTCCTCCCTGGCCCTGGCCCTGCGTATGACTCTGAGGAGCCTTCTTTACAAACCTTCCATCTCATGGGACTGATCTTCAGGCCCACCCTGGGCGCCCTATATCTACTCAGGGATCTGTGGAGTAGAGAGAGGCCAGATGGGTGCAGAAGCCAAGCTGTGGAGTTCGGGCAACCCTACGGGTGGCAAGTGCCAGGCAGCAGCTTGAGCTGCTGATTTAACAGGTACCATCCTGGCCAGGCGTCTGTCTTCTTGCAGACAAGGCTGCCTGCCCAGGAAGGACACTGTGTGCCTCGAAACTCTTGAGTGGCTTTGGGCTTGGAGCCCATTGGCATGCGTGGTCAGGGGCAGGGCAGGACCAGCAGAAATTGCCTATCTATAGGTAATAGCGCGGGCTGGGGGTGGGGGTGGGGAGAGCTCAAGACCCTAGCCCCTCCCAGCATCAAGTTGGGGTTGGGTGGACTGTCAAGAGTTTCAAGGATATTTCTGAGCTCGTGAGGGAGCGACAGCCGCTTGGCACCTGGTCCTTGCACTATTCCCTCAATGGGCTTCCAGGCCCAGGACACACTGGAACTCTCCCCACTGACCTGAACTTGCCTCTAGCTTCTCTGGCACCCGAACGAGCAAGTCCCAGGCTCACAGTAGAAATGTCTTTGGGGAACCTTTCCCCGAGCACCGCCCCACTTCAGAGCCTGCATTTTCGCAGGCGGCATGGAGGCTCCAGCAGACCGGACAAACCAAGCTTGGAACGCGGGCTGTAGGCGCTATCTGTTCCCCGGTGTCCCGGCCCCTCTGCGAGCTGGGGGCGGTCAAGGTAGCTCAGACCGAGGGTAGACTCTGCCCAAGCTCCAAGGGCGCGGGGGTAGAGGCGGGGCGCGGGGCGGCGCGGAGCGCGGGAGACATGCGCCCTAGCCCCCGCCCCCGATCGCCCGCGCAGTCGGCTCGGCGCGGCGCAGCGCCGCGGGAAGGCGGGAGGGGCGCAGGCGAGCGGAGAGAGGCTCCCGCGCTCCGGCCCTCTGCCGGGATGCCCCAGCCGCCCCCGCGCCCGCCCGCCAGCCAGCCACGCCCACGGCCCGTGGCGCCCGGTGCTCGGCTCGGGGCCGCGGGAGCCGCATCCGGAGGCGAGAGCAGCGAGCGGGAGCCCCGGGCGTCCGAATGCAGGGTGAGTGCGGCCGGCCTGGCTAGGGCGGCGGGCGGGAACCCGGGCCCCTGGAGGATCCGGGGCCGGGGGCATTGCGCACACAAGCAGTCCAATCGGGGCTAGTGGGCGCTGAGGGCTGGACACCCTCCCCCCCCGCCCAACTTGGGGACCTTCGGGGCAACTTCCCGGAGCCAGTACTCCCCTCGGACCTCCGACCCCGGCAGGCACTGCCGCCCCGGGGGCTCGCAGGGGTAGAGGAGGCCGACAGTCTTGGGGTCCTGAGCGTGCCCCTGCCCAGCGCAATCTTGCGGGTGCCCGGACGCAGCTCTACAAGGATGCGGCCGCCTGGGCGCGCCCTCGGGTTGGGCGAGACGCGGGGGCCAGTGGGGGACGGGTAGGCGGGGCGCGCCTCTTAGGGTGGGGATGCCAGGGCAGCGAAGTGGGTAGGGGGCGCGGCAGGACTCGACCTGGAGGACCGTGGTGCAGCGCAGCGCGGGCGGGAGCAGCGTGGGGGCGCTACCTGGGACGCACCCGATCCCAGGGAATCCTCTCAAGTTCTGGGTCCCTTTTGTTGTGCAGTGGAGCCCCCGGGGAATGTGGCCTCATTGGCTTGAAGCCATGACGTCACCATCTGGCTTGCCCGGGGCCCCTTTGAGGGTACCTGGGATGGCCAAACCTGCTATGGACTTCGAGGTGGGGCAGAGGTGCTGAGCTTTCCTGGCTGGGAGGTGGGGCCTCGTCCCGGAAATACTTCCTGGATGTTGAGAGTGCGGTGGGGCGGAACTGAAGGACCCAGCTCCAACTGACTGCTGGTCCCCAAGAATCAGAACCAGAGCCTGGTATGGTGGCAAATGACTGTGATCCCAGAACTTGGGAGGCTGAGGCAGGAGGATTGTTGAGAGTTCGAGACTAGCCTGGGCTACAAAGTGAGCTCAAGGCCAGCCTGAACTGCATAGTGAGACCCTGTGTACTACTGTTCCCATGGCAGTCCCTGTGACTGCACCAAGAGACCTGGTATCCTGTCCGGAGAACTGGGCCCTGACCTGGCTCTAACTCTTTCCTGCTGTGTTCCCAAGACAGTGGAATCTACCCTGTGGGGACGAAGCTCAGAAAGAGCTCTTACTTCTAGGAAGGGAATATGCTTTGTTCCCAAACACTTCTGAGTTGGAAAGGCCAAAATGTGGGTGTTAGATCAACAGAAATGTAGGTCCTGGCTCAGGCATGTAATGGCGCGAGCAAATGGTTTTACCTCTGGATGACCTTTATTTATTTATTTATTTATTTTTTGTGGTACCAGGAATCAAACTCAGGACCTTGCGCTTGCCAGGCAAGTATTTATTCCACTGAGCTATCTCCCTGGTCCCAGAAATTTGATTTTTTTTTTTTTTTTTTTTTTTTTTGCGGAACTGGGGATTGAACTCAGGCCCTTGTGCTTGCCAGGGAAGCACTGAGCTATCTCCCCAGCCCTTGGATGACCTTTAAATGGGTGTGGGGGCCAGGTGGATCACACAAACCTATAATCCCCAGACTTGGGAGGCTGAGGCAGGGGGATTGCTTCTAGTTTGAGGCTAACTTTGGATTTTGTCTCCATCAATAAATATAAAAATAAAACAGCAAGGGCCGGAGAGTCCATCACATTACCAGAGACACGGATGAGGAGTGGGCCTGTTTGCAGGAACAAGTTTCCTCCCTCCCCCTCCTGCATCAAAGCGCCACTAGGCCAGACCAGGAAAGAGCTGGCAGTGAGTGGTGTTGTGTTGGGGGCAGCCCATGGTGCCTTCCTACCACCCAGCACCAGTGTTGAATGCAGGACCAGGTGGCCGGCCTGGGCCAAGGTCCTGGGTAGGCATGGGCATCTGAGGGAAGGCCTCCCACCCAGTGGCCAGGGCAGGAGACACTGATGCCTGTCTCCAGGTGTGCGCTGGGTCTGGTTTTCTGTTTGATAGCATGAAGGTCACCAGGGTCTGCAGCCTCTGCCCATACTCTGTCAACCCTTTAGCCCTGATGACACAAAGGGCTGGCATTGCTCCATGAACACCTCTCCCTCAGAGGCCACACTGTCCTGGGTCCTGGTCTGGGTGAATGTGTGTACACCCAAGGTCCGAGCTCACCCACAACTTCAAGGTTAGGGTCTAGGGCCCTGGCACAAGTGCGAGTGCTTCCTATGTCCAGACTGAACCATCTGCTGGGGTGGGGCACTGGATGAGGGTCCCTGAGTGTCCTATGACAGTAGGCAGATCAAGAACACCAGACAAGACAAGAGGAGCTGCCTCCTAGCAGTAGGCCATTGTCCCTGTCCTGCCCAGGAGCCTGAGGGAGTGCCTGGTGCTGGACATCCGAGCATGTGGGGCACGCGAGAAGGGCATCCGTGAGAGGAAGCAGAGAAGGGCCAAGACCTGCAGTCAGAGAGCAGTGGGCCTAACTTTACCTTTTGCACCTGCCACCTGCTGCAGTGGTATCTTCTGAAGGGCTGCCAGGCTGGAAGGGTGAGGAGGAAGGGCCTGCCACCAGGAGGATGGGGCACCTTCTGCAGCCTGTGCCCTGCCTAGCCATGCATGTTCCCAGCTCACATCTGCAGGCATTGGCAGCTCCTGGGGTGGGGGTGGGGGAAAGCTCTGGGCTCCAGGCTGTGTCCTGGGCAGTGTGAACCTGACTTTACAAACCTAGCTGCCCTGTAGCACAGGCATGATAGTCCCCTTTCAGTGGAGGACACAGTGACAGTGCCGGGACCCTCTCCAAGCCACACAGCCAGTACTGGAGCCTTAGCCCCAGCCTGTGCCTTGCCAGGGCTGTGTGGGACCTGGCTGGGGAAGACCAGCTTGGCTCTGACAGGACAGAGCAAGCTGTGTCCTCCCTGGAGGTGGGCACAAGGGGTTTGGGGACTTTATCCTGCCAGCCCAGCCTCATCTGGCCAAATGAGGGGTAAAGGAAAGCCCAAAGCCCTGCAGTGTCCACTGGAAAGGCCTGGTGTGGGCTCTGCGAGGATTCTGAAATCCATGATCTTGAGAGGCTTTGTTGTGGAACAGGGCAAGGCACATGTAAAGCCAAAGTATCCACTGGCTGCCACCTACCTGGAGTCAGTTTGGGAGACTGAGACAGGAGGTTCACAGTTCAGGCCCAATCTGGGCACCTTAGTGACACCCTGTGAGGGGTGGGGCCTGCTGGGAGTGGTGCTCAGGGGCTGAGTGCTTGCTAAGCAAGTACAAGGCCCTGGGTTTGATCCTCACTACTACAGGAAAAAGAAACGCCACAACAGTATCCACCTGGTGGGCTGGCCAGTAGTTCAGCAGATTAAAGTGCCTGCTTAGGCAGATGCAGGGGCTGGGGCCCACTGGGTACGGTGGTGCGCACCTGTAATCCCAGCCCTTGGGAGGCTGAAAACAGGAGGATCACTACAAGTCCGTTCTGTGTAGTGAGATCCTGTAGACTCTACTAAATACATTAAAAAAAAAAACAACAGTATCCAACCGGGCCTGGCTCTGCCGGGCGTGAGGATACAGGTGAGGGGGAAGAAAGCCTGGAGCAGGAGTGAGCACCCCTACGCACAGTCCTTTGGGTGGAGGAGGCCCCATGGATAGCCAGGCAGCTGGACCGGAAGTGGTGCACCGGGGCCCCTCCCGCGCCACCCCAGTGGCCCAAAGTTCTGGTGCTATGTTGGGAGGGGACCTACTGAGTGCTCACGTCCTCCTTTCTAGGTGCCCGTGGCCTCTGGTGTCCCCAAACCACCACCACCAAAGGCCGCTGCTCCGTGACGAGGCGTGAGCCCCAGGAGGATGCCTCGGCCACCTGCCCGCTCCTGTCTGCACCATGGGTGATGAGCGGCGGCTGCCTGGCAGTGCAGTGGGCTGGCTGGCATGTGGAGGCCTCTCCCTGCTGGCCAATGCCTGGGGCATCCTCAGCGTGGGCGCCAAGCAGAAGTGGAAGCCCCTGGAGTTCCTGCTGTGTACACTTGCGGCCACCCACATGCTCAACGTGGCAGTGCCCATCACCACCTACGCTGTGGTACAGCTGCGGCGGCAGCGTCCCGACTACGCGTGGAACGAGGGCCTCTGCAAGGTCTTTGTGTCCACCTTCTACACCCTCACCCTGGCCACCTGCTTCTCGGTCACCTCCATCTCCTATCATCGCATGTGGATGGTGCGCTGGCCCGTCAACTACCGGTGAGTGGGGGGCATCCTGTGTGGGCGTGGCAGGAAGTCCCACCTGTGCACACCTGAGGGCCCTATGTGGTTTCACCACACTGGTGCTGGGCTGCTACACACAGAATTATGCAGGGACACAAGTGTTCAGTGCAGACAGGCTTATGCCAAGAATGGTGGGGCTCACCTGTAATCCCAATACTCAGGAGGCTGAAGCAGTATTGGGGTGAGTTTGAGGCCAGCCTGCCTCAGACCACACAGTCAGTTCAAGGCCAGTCAGAACTGCAGAGTGAGACCCTGTCTCCACCAATCACCTAAGAATTCCTGATGAAAGGTCCATGTGACCGTGTGTGAATGTCTCTGAAGGACAAGGCCCCCTCCGTGCTGGCTGTGCCAGGACTGGCATATGGCACCTCTGTAGCGTGGGAAAGGTATGACCAACAGCATAAGTGACACCAGGTTCCTCTGTCCTGCCCCACGCCAGGCTGAGCAATGCTAAGAAGCAGGCGGTGCACACGGTCATGGGCGTCTGGATGGTGTCCTTCATCCTGTCAGCCCTGCCTGCCGTCGGCTGGCACGACACCAGCGAGCGCTTCTACGCCCACGGCTGCCGCTTCATCGTGGCTGAGATTGGCCTGGGCTTCGGCGTCTGCTTCTTACTGCTGGTGGCCGGCAGCATGGCCATGGGCATGGCGTGTACAGCCATCGCCCTCTTCCAGACACTGGCCGTGCAGGTGGGGCATCAGTCAGACCACCGCACCTTCACCGTGCCCACCATCGTGGTGGAGGACGCACAGGGCAAGCGCCGTTCCTCCATCGACGGCTCAGAGTCAGCCAAGACCTCACTGCAGATCACAGGCCTGGTGGCCACCATTGTGGTCATCTATGACTGCTTCATGGGCCTCCCAGTGCTGGTGGGTGATGGGGTCAGGTGGGGATCTGGGAAGAGGGCTGTGGGACAGCCTGACGGATGGGTTTTAGGTCTTTGACGCATATCCTATTCTTTGAGGTGCGCAGTGTTACCCCATCTCACACATCTAGAGGCTGAGGGTCAGAGAGGCCTGCGGCCTGCCTAAAATCAAGCCGGCTCCCTCAGTCACTTTCCTTGTCTCTGAGACACAATGCCCAGTACCTGTAACCTAAGGATGGCATGATTTCTTTTAGCTGTTTGTGGAGGTTTCAGTGCACACTCTGGTGGGTCCAAGGCACAGAAGCACAGCAGAGAGGTGGGGGAGGGAAGCTGCTCAGACATGGTGGACAGAAAGGAGCTGAGAAGGGACCTAAACCATCATGGGCCATCCCCAGGGACTTCTCTTACCAGACCCCTCCTACCAGCATGCTAGCTGTAATGTCTTAAGCTGGTCCCCTTCCAAATCCCTATGAGTACATGAAATCCTTGGGGGTCTCTGGCTAAAGACCAGAACAGTGCCCATGGTGGGAATTGCCTGTACATCCAATGGTCTTTCTGCCATCTCCCCTCCCCAGGGCCCTCTGATGCAGAACATGTGGGAGACAGGGTCTCGGGGCCTGGGTCCCAGGAGGTGCAGGTGGGCAGGTGCATGCTGCACAGGGTCAGGTAAAGTCCTGAACATCTTAGAAGCTGAGGACCATGAAGTTCCAGGGAACTGGGCAGGGTTCTTGCTGGGCAGCCAACACTGTGTTGACCTCAGAATTGCTGGGCCCAGCTCCAGAGCATTTGTCCAGGCAACAAGGCAGGCTGAGGTGGGGACTGGTGGGGTGGCAACATCACAACTGGGCCACCTTGGAGTCCTGGCTACAGGGTCCTTGGTGTGCATTGGAGTCTGGCCTCTCCATTCCAGGGCTGATAAGAGGGCTGGGGCTGGGGCCACCCCAGTTTCTGTCCTGGGAAAGAAACGGTTCCCTGGTGGAGCCCACTCCATGCCTCTGGCTTGTTACACACAGTACCTAGAATCATTACTTCCCCTTCCCCTGGCCACCTAGCTGGACTCTGTCCTGGGAATCTTCTCTGGGATCTGAACCCTGGACCCTCTGAAGAGGCCTAGGATGAGCCCTGGATCAGCAGGAAACGTGGCCCTGAGACCTGGTTTTCCACACTTGGCCTTCACCTGCTTCTCTCCAGGGAGGGTCATATGGGGGTCATAGCATGGGAGATGGGCCTTGCAGGGCTGCATGCATGCGGGCTCAGCTGGACAGCGCCTGGGAGGGAGGGACCCAGCCCTGTGTGTCTGGTGTGGTCCACCCACCCTCACAAGGGCCTGGAGTGCCCTCCTTGGCTGCCACCTCCCATGCCAGGGGTATAGAAATGCCATGCAGATAGGCAGCTGGGCTGGAGGGGTGCGGGCAGGCAGGTCTTGCCGATCAAGACAAGCTGTGTGCCCGCAGGTTGTGAGCTTCAGCAGCCTGCGAGCCGACGCCTCAGCCCCCTGGATGGTGCTGTGTGTGCTATGGTGCTCTGTGACCCAGGCCCTGCTGCTGCCCGTGTTCCTATGGGCCTGTGACCGCTACCGGGCTGACCTCAAGGCCGTCTGGGAGAAGTGCATGGCCCTCGTGGCCAATGACGAGGACTCAGATGATGGTGAGGAGGGCCTGAGGGTGGCTCTTGGGAACAGTGGCATCCAGTGAGGTCCAGAGATTTCCCTCCCTGCATGGCAGTTAGGTGACCCAATCTTCAAAAGCCAAACACTTCCTGCATCTTACCCAAGATGGGCATCCATGGGCATCATCCTATTCTGCCTGGCTGCCCTGAGGGACTTCCTGTGGCTCCGGTGTCTGTTGACAAGAGTTGCACTAGACAGAAGAGGTCTGGCTCAGCCTGACCCCTGACCTTAGAGGTCCACAGTGAAGTGCCACATGGGCTTGGGCAGCAGCACTACAACTCCAGGCTGTCTTGCTGTGTGCCAGCCACTGCCAGCCCCTGCCAGCCCCTAGCTGTATATTTAGTCCCAGGAAACTCACAAGGTAGCTTCAGGTCCTACCCCACATCCTGGATGGGGAAAGTACATTCTAGACTTGGTGAGCGTGGTGGCACCTGCCTGTGATCCCAGCACCTGGAGGCTTAGGCAGGACTGTACAGTGTGTGCAGGGCCAGCTGACTACACAGCAATAGCTAGGACCAACTGGGTTACCTTTTCAGCTAACCAGGCCCCTGCCTTCTGTGTATCTGTGGGGATCCCCTCTTGCCCCACACCTCTGTCCTGCCTTGCAGAGACCAGCCTGGAGGGTGGCATCCCTCCAGACCTGGTGCTGGAGCGCTCCCTGGACTATGGCTATGGAGGTGACTTTGTGGCCCTGGACAGGATGACCAAATACGAGCTCTCTGCCCTGGAGGGGGACTTGCCCCATCTCTACCCGCTGCGGCCCCTGCAGGAGGACAAGATGCAGTACCTGCAGGTAGGGATGGGGCAGGTGCAGCCATGCGTGTGGGTGGTGGCCCCTGGCAGCTTCAGGAGTTGGCCTCACTCTTTGAGTTGCTAGGAGTCACAGGTGGGCTGAGCCCAGATAGGGCACCAAACCCCTATCCACATGTTCCCCGTGCTCTGCCAGAGTGGTGTCTGCCAGGTGTCCGCTGTTTGGTTCCACCTTTCATTTCCACCCAAGGAATTTTCTCCCTAAAGCCCACTAAGCTTAAGTAATAGAGGCTCAGAAATCCTGTATATTAGCATTCTCATCCTTGACACCACACCTAAGAAAAGGAGGTTTAGGGGCTGGGGAGATGGCTCAGTAGAATAACTGCTTCCCTGGCAAGCACAAGCACCTGAGTTCAATCCCGGGTTTCGCCAAAAAAAAGAAAAAATATTTAATTTGACTCAGCGGTTCAGGCCATGGTTTGCTGGCTCCTGGGCAGGAGCTTCATGGTGACCAGAGGTACACTTGTCTGTGGTGGCTGGGAAGCAGAAGGGCAACAGGACCCAGAAAAAGAGCTAGGGTCTGGATCCGGTGCCAGGGTCACAGCTGAGTGGCCCGCTAGGCACATGCATAAGTGTGCTTTACTGATTCCTCTGTCCGTTTCTTAAGCCGATCATTGACCCCACCAAGGTTAACCCTGACGTCGGTTGTCACCTGCCCCACATCTCACAGCTCCGAGGAGGCTGCCCTGGCCCCCGACCCGCAGACCGCCCCAGCCTCGCCGCAGCGCAGCCCCGGCTAAAGCCCGCTGCGTCCTCGCAGGTCCCGCCCACGCGGCGCTCCTCGCACGACGACGCGGATGCGTGGGCCTTGCCACCGCCTCGGGGATCCGGCGAGGACGAGGGCCTGGCGGCCTTGGCGCAGCTCACGCTGCCCCCAGGGCGCCGCGGCAGCCTGCGAGCCTTCAGCCAGGACGCACCCCCGTTCGGTGCGCGCCGCCGCTCGACCGAGAGCCTGCTGTCGCTGCCCGCCCCGGACGGCCCCCCGCGCCACCGCTCCAGCTCCGCCTCGCTGCTGCCAGAGGCCTTCGCGCTCACCGCCTTCGAGCGCGAGCCGCAGGGTCTGCGCCGCCCGCCTGCCGCGCCGCCCGGCCACGCCCCCTCGTTCCCAGCTCACCGGCCGGCCAGCCACGCCCCCACGCCCCCTGGCGGCCCCTGCGCACGGTGTAGCCCCGCCCCAAGCCGATCCGCGCGTGCGCGGTTCGGCCCGCTGCAGACTGGGCTGAGCGCGTCGTGGGGCGATCCCGGAGGCCTGCACGAGGCGGTTGCTGGCGGTAGCACTAGCAGCTTCCTGAGTTCGCCCTCCGAATCCTCGGGCTACGTCACTCTGCACTCAGACTCGCTGGGCTCTGCGTCCTAAGGTGCAGTAACCAGGCTGTCCACAAGGAACACCACATCAAAGATGTCACCTCAGCTCCGCGCACTGCGTGCAGAAATGTACCTCCCGACCCGGGCGTAAGAAAGCAAGGGTCTCAGCACCTCACTTGGTTCTTTCCTGCTGCTGTTTCCTAGAGGGCTGATGCCGGCCCTGGAGGACCACTGTAGGCATGAACTAGTTTGGCACTGGCCTTGGTACTGCGCTTGCTGCAGCAGGGTCTGGGTGCAGCTGAGCTTGGGATGACTGAAGTCAAAACAAACTACCTGGAGCCGGAAGCCACTGGACTTTCCGAAGCGTGGCACCCAGCAATGCCACACCCAGGGGCAGGGTGTGCAGAGAGTCTCTTTTTAAGCACATGGGTCTTCAGAGCCCAAACACTCCCTGAGCAGGTCTTCAGGGCTGTGACCTGTTCTGCCTCAGTTTCCCTATCTGATAAGCAGGTGACCATGTTATCTCAGGGCTGTTGGAAGAAGCCTCCCGGTCCATGTACGCTGGCCACTGAATGGACCGGCTGTGAAAGTTATCCTAAGACCCATTTTGGGTCGTTCACAAAGGTCAGTCTTTAGCATGTGACCCTTACTCTGTCCCTTGCCCCCTTGGGAGCCCACACTCCACTCCAGCTTAGCACAATACGTTTGCACCCTCACCAGTGGCACTGCCCTGACCATTGTTTTGTTTTTTGTTTTGTTTTTTTTTTCGAGGGAAAAAACTATTGGATAGAAAAGCTTCTGTCGGAGAGGGCCAGAAGGGGGTCCCGAGCGGGTTGCCCCCGCCCTGACCATTGTTAGTGACTCCATGTTTACTACCCACTGTCGATGTCTGTCCCCCAACACGGTGGGCACATCTGTGCTTCCTACCACGAAGGTTGTGGGCTCATGGTGCAGAAGATCAGGCAGAGGAGGCAGAGGGGAAGTGCAGTCCTGGTCCCTGCAAAATTGCTCTTTGCTGTCCCTTTCGGACAGACCTGTTGCAGGCCTGGGCTCTGCCATGGACCTCTGCCCAGGCAAGAGGGACCCAGGAGTAGCTGAGATCTGGGGATGGAAAAGGCTCCCAGCCACTGTTCAGTGGCCCCTTGTAGAGAGCTTGATCCAGTTCCAAGAACAGCACAGAACCACCCTGTGTCCCATTTCCTCTGCCCTCCATGGCCAGGCCCAGCTGCTTGCCCTGTACATAGGCTTCTGGTTCCAAAGGAAGCCCTTCAATCCTAGGCTTCTGCAGGGTCACTGGTCATGGCCAAGCAGGCAGTGGACTTTGGTCCAGCCCCAGCATGGGAGGGGCCGCCTCTGGCCACTGTGCCTTTGATGACCAATCTGGTGTAAAGGCCACCAGCTGGCCACTGTCCTCCACTCCCAAGCTGGCCCATTGGTCACCGTGGGTTTTCACTTTGTGTATTTCATGTCCAAGGCAATACTTGCAGGGGGAAACTTCCCCAAATCACTCCTGACTTTTACAGGATTTAGGGGAGAACTGTGGACTCTCCCACACTACTCCATCTGTCTCCAGGCCTGTTTGTAAGGCAATTAGCAAGGGGCTTTCTGGGAGGAACCTCAGTCTACACCCCAAACCCAGCCCAGAGCCAGAGATCCTTTTTTTTTTTTTTTTTTTTTTTTTTTTTTTTTTTTTTTTTGTCTTTTTTGAGACAGGGTCTCACTGTGCAGTTCAGGCTGGCCTTAAGCTCACTTTGTAGCTCAGGCTGGTCTCGAACTCACAACAATCCTCCTGCCTCAGCCTCCCTAGTGCTGGGATTACAGGCATGCGCCACCACGCCCGGCCAGAGATCCATTTGTAGTTTTTTTTGACAATTTAGCATTTCTGTGTACAGGACCTGATAAAAACTTATGATTTGCATCTGGCATTCTGAGGCTGATTCTGGGGACTTGCCCTTATAGAACTTAAAAGGGGGAGAGAGAGATACCTCAGAGGCATAAGTACTTAATGGCAAGCACAAGGACCCAAATTCGATTCCCAGCTTGACAGGCTGTGCGGTCTTGGAGGTTGAGCCTAAAGGATCTCTGAATTCGAGACCAGTCTAGGTGCTACACAAGTGAGCACAAAGCCAGCCCAAACTGCATAGTGAGACCCTGTCTCAAGAAAAAAAAAAAAAAAAAAGAGGGGTGCTGCCTGGGTACCCCAAATGTG
This sequence comes from Ctenomys sociabilis, assembly GCA_004027165.1. Classification (NCBI taxonomy): domain Eukaryota; kingdom Metazoa; phylum Chordata; class Mammalia; order Rodentia; family Ctenomyidae; genus Ctenomys; species Ctenomys sociabilis. The sequence goes on along the minus strand of PVKA01008182.1, from coordinate 18,892 downwards.
TCCCCTCTCAGGAACTGAGCTTCTTAGCTACGGGGTCACTCCTCAAACTTGATCTCTTCCCTTGCCAAACAAGGGATCCAACCCTATCCACGGAGTGAGACAGACTCAGAGCAGTGGGTGACAAGCCTCGGAGCAGTGGGTGGACCTAAAGCCCACACGTCAGCGTAGAGGCCCCCGCGTGGCAGCCTCGTCCCCTGGCCAGTCGCCATGAGGTTGGCTCTGGCGGCCTAGCAGGGCAGGGTGGCTGGGGCCATTCTGGGGCTCCTCTGTCTTAGTCCGGGTTGGAATTCAGGGGACCACCTCTTTGGGTCCGCGGTGTGAGGCCGCCACCTGGTGGCTACGGCGGGTCTGCTCGCTAGAAGCCAGGGGTAGGAAAACTGACTTGATCGCCTCCCATGCAAAGTCTGAGCCGGTCACACCCGGGTCCTCACTGCAGAGGGCCCGCCCAGGCCTTTCCCTCGCGGTCGAACCAGGACATGTTTTGAGATGGGGCAGCAACCCACCCCATGCTCCTGAACTGGGTGTGGTAGAGCACATCTGTAATCCTAGCAGTCTGGGAGGCTGAGTCAGGAGGTTCGCAGCAAATTCGAGCCCAAGATTCTATCTCAAACATAAATTTTATTTTGAACGACTGGGATGTAACACTGCGAAACCCTTTTGTTCAAGTTCCAGGTACAGCAAAGCAGAACCATCTATAGAAAGTTGATAGCTGTGGTTCATAACGTGAGTAGGCATCATGGAAGAAATTAGAACCTCTGTGGCCTCAAAGCCGCATCTCACCTTCACCCAGTGTTTATTCTGAGTTGCAACTGGTGAAAAGAGGTGATGTAATCCCAGACCCCGCCAGTAGGGGGCCCTCGCTAGACTCCCAGGGGAAGAAAGTAGACTCCATCGCCTCCAGCCCAAAGCCCCGAGCACAGCAAAATCTTCCGTGTATAAGCTCCGGCGCCGCCGAAGGCACGCGCTCTGGCCTTGGCCAAGCAGGAGTGCCCCTTCCTCCCGCGGAGACCCCGGGGTCTCCCCTGGGGCCGGGGCGGGGCATCTTGGTGGGCGGGGCCTGAGATTGGTGCCCTTGGCGAGCGGGAAACGGGGCTGCGGAGAGGGAGCAGGGCTTGGGGAGCCGTCAGGGACGCGTCGCGTGCGGAGGGGGTGAGGGCCCGGTGGGAGGCGGGGCCCGGTGCGCTTTGTGCCGGTGGGAACGGGCGCCCGCGGCTGGCTGAATGGGCTGGGGCGGGGCGGCGATTCTCCTCGCTGTGAGGGGTCTACGCTGCGCCCGGCCGACTGCGACCTTCCCACCGCGGCCGCTGCTGGCGGGGCGGGGCGGGGCGGGGTGGGCTGCGCGCTCCGGCTGAGAAAGGGGCGTGGCCGCGGACACCCCCTGCCAGCGGACTGGGGGATGGAAGGAGCGCGGGAGGAGCGGAGCTGGGCCGGGTCCGGCGCGTTTCCCCGCGCTCTCAGGTGCGCAGGGCGCACCAGTTGACCCCCGCCCCAGACCTAGAACTGATGGTCGAGCGGTCACCATAGGTACGTGTGCAAAGTAGTTTCTGCGTCCCCAGCCAAACCGGAGTCCATGCCTGGAATTCACCAGGGGCGCCACACACGCAGCCCAGGGCCCGGGCTTTCAGCTCGGCGGCGCGGAGCTGGCTGCGGCCCTGGGACACTGGTGGAGCCAGGGAGACCCCCGGGTAGGAGAAGCCCGGGTGACGAAGAGCGTGAGCGGCCGGAAGCCAGAGCAGGAGCCCAGGAGACTGGGACGCAAGGGTGGCGCGGAGCCGGGGCACCGGGCCCGGGGCTGGCGCTGTCCGTGGTGCTGCTACCCGCGCTCCCGGGCTCCAGGGCGCATGGCTGGCCGCCGCCACTCTCCTCTCCGCGCCTCTGTAGCTGGCTCACGCCCGGCAGGCAGCCGCGGAAGCCAGGCTGGTATTCGGCTCCGCTGGGCACAGGCCAGAGCCCTACAGGGAGGGAGGGAGGGGGCCACGGGAGAGTAGAGAAGCCGAGGAGACAGGAGAGCAGGAAAAAATGGGTAGAAGTGTGGAGAAGAAAGGGGGAGTGAGGTGACCTGAAGGTGTCCCCTAGAGACCGACCGCTTACAGCCTTCTGCCAGCTGGACCTTCGCTACTGCTGCCCGCCCCGCGCGAGCTGGGGACCCACTGAGCTCCCCAGGGTTGTTGGTATCCCAAGCTCCAGCCCCACCAATGCCCTCGCTGCTCCCGTCCCCGCCCTCCCAGGCCCCACGTCTCTGCCCACCTTGCAACGAGCCCTGAAGGCTCTTCATGTACTTCACGCTCAGCTCCAGGATGTCTGCCTTTTCCAGTTTGCGCTTCCGGATCTGCGGGCCGGTGGAGGGGGCAGGGCTCTTAGCCGGGCAGACTGAGGTGGAGGGGGCCGTTGATACCCCTCCTTCTCCCCGCATCCCACCTGGTGTGAGTAGTGTTTCTCCAGCAACGCTTTGAGCTGCTCCAAGGACACGTTGATGCGCGCCCGTCGCTTCTTTTCCATCAGCGGCTTGGAGATCTGTGGGCCGCAGCATTCAGGGGTCAGAGCCCGGCCCTCCCACTCTCCACCCCTCCAGCCAGAGGAGGGATCCCCACTAAGGACCCCAGACCTTGCGGAAGCTGACGGCAGGGCCACTAGGGCTCCCCTGGGAGGTGGGCTCCGTGCCCATATTGCAATATCTGTGCCAGCAGGACACAGAGCTGCCTTTATAGGAGACCTTCATTTACATGTCAATAAGACCCAAAGGGGAGGGGACACAGGGGGGCAAGTCCCCACCTCCTGTCCCGGGCCCCTCCTATAGTCCAGGCTGCCAGTGGCCTTTAAGACCCCTCCTTCCTTTCCAAGTCCCTCTGTCCCCTCTCTTTTTCCTCCCTTGTCCCCATCACTTCCCAAATCAGGGGACCTGTCCCAGGCCCACTCCTGTCAAGCCCTGTGGGTCCCAGTCACTACAGGTTCAAGATCTTGCCATGGGGTCCACCTGTCTGGTCCTCCCTGTCCCTTACTCAGGGCATCCTGCAGAGAGGTCCAAGCTGCAGGCCTCCCAGTCACTAGGATAGAGCTCCTCCAGTCCAGTGAAGATGCCCAGGGTGGCTCGTTGATGCTTTGCTGTGGGCTTCACGCTCTGGCCCGGCTGTGATGCCACATTAGTTTCCCTAATGTGGGGACAATGCAGCGATTTTCTGCCTGTGTCTGCTCAAAGCCCGGCGCAGGCAGGGTCCTCTGGAGCGATGCAGCAACATGTGTCCCATTAAAGCGTGCAGCCTGCCCACGGGGCCACAGCCAGTGTCCTCCTCGCTAGGGCCTGGTCCCTGGCAGTGCAGAACACTTGCGGGGAAGGAGTGGGATTCTCCCTGTGGGCCTTCTGAGTGCCACAATGGGCAGTGGCATGGAGAAGACCACTGGAACTCTGGAGAGGTCCAGCCCGGGCTGTAGCCTCCTGGGTCTCTGCACCCTTCTCATTACTTAGGCTGTGGAGCAGGCCCCTGAGCAAATACCAGCAGGAGAGGCCCGGTCCTACAGAGGGATTGTGTCGTGGCTCTATCTGTTCCGAGGAGGCTGGACTCCTACTAGAGTAGTTATGGCTGACAGGAGGGCTGACCTCCAGGGAACTGTTCAAACCTGGACACCTCCCCTTTAGTGGGCCTAACTTGGATGTTTGTAACATGGGGTTCTGGACAGCATGTCCTCTATGGCTGCTCGTGAGGCTAACAAGGAAGTTGCAGACCTTCAGCAGTTGAGCTGTGTGGCTGAGGGGCGAACACACTGGCCCCACAGGAGCCTGTGGGGGAGGGGAAGCTGCCAGGTTTCCAGGGGCCCCTAGCTCTGTCGCCCAGAGAGAGGCCTCCTCCCCTAGCCGCCCAGCCTGCATTGATGTGCCCTGGCGAGGCTGCGTGCTCCCAGGCACCGGGCAGCGTGGAGAATCGAGCCCCGCCCCTACCCCTTTCAGCCGGTGCCACGGCGACAGCAGCTCAAGGACGTGGTCCTGCCCCCTCCCGAGGGCCCACAGGCCAGATCCGGGCCGGTCCGGGCCGAGGAGTACGGCAAAGCCGAGGCCCAGTGGTGGGCGCTGGCACGCGCCGGGCGATTTTGGAGCGCCAGGACCGGCGGGCCGGCGGCCTCCGTGAGCCTCTCCCCGCTCTCGGGCGCTGGCGGCGCAGCACAAAGGCACGGCGGGGCAGCGGGGCACAAAGGGGGCAGCCGAGTGTTTAGGGCATTGTGCCGGCCCCACAAAGTGCCGCCCGCGCCCGCCTCCTCCGGGACAAACTCTCGGCGCCCCGCCGCGCGCGGGCCTCCAGCTGCTGCACATCTGCCGGGAGGCAGGGCGCGCGCCTCACCCCGCCCGGTGCCCCCTCTGCGAGGTCCTCCAGCCGCGGGAGCAACGGGGCAATTTGTCTTCTAATTACCGTTCCCCCCTGGATCGCCGCCCGCGCCTTTTAGTCCGCGCATTAGCAAACCAATGAATGGCTCTGCACGCAGCTCTCCGGCCCACAGTGGGGCGCCATAAAGTACCCTGTCCGCACCCTGCCACTCGAATCCGCTCTGGGGCCACCACCCCTTCCGAGGCTGTACCCAGCAACCAAGGCCGCATGGGTGGAGCCACTCACGCAGGGGCTGTTTCTTAAGCAGTGGAAAATTGACCGCAAAATGCGCTAATTCGCAATGTTCCGCTTTAGCGGTGGGAGGCGGGAGTCTTCGCGTCACGCTCCGCCAGGGTCCGCTTAGAGGTCCCCGCCTCCACCCCATTCGGCCCACTGCGCCCCCTCCATTGCGGCGCGGCACCAGGCCAGGGTCTCCCCACCTGCATCGACGCCCCCTACTTTCAGACCTCCCCATCTCCACCACCAGAAATAGACCGATTATTACTCCGCGAGGAGCAGAGGGCAGCTCAGGATCGAGGCTAGCACGGGCTAAGGCGCCTGCGACCTTCCAGAACTGAGACCCCCTTCCTTCTGCCCCGTCCAGTGAGTCCCAATTTGAGCTCCCTTCTCCAGGCAAGCGCTTTTCCTTCTGATCTTTGCATCCCGCAAAATCAGGGGAAAAGACCGAAGTCTACACAGCTCCTTCCCAGAGACCCAGGCTGAGTTCGAGATTTCCCCTCCCGCCGCTGGACATTCTACCCGCAGGCCAGGCTCCAAGGGAGCAAAGCCAGGAGCCTCGCCTTGCTTTGGGGCAGGTGAGGCAGTGTATCACCCTGTCCTCTCTGAGAGCAAACAGGACAAGGCGCTCTAGGCGGCTGGGAAGGTCGTGGACCAACTTAGCAACCCGGCTTACGCAAATTGGGATGTAGGCCACCACCTCTCTTTCCATCTTTAGCACCTGAGGTCCCCAAGGTGCCCAGAAAGGAGCACAGGTCCAGGAGGAGCATCAGGGAAGCCCAGGGCCCCAGCCCTGCTCATTCAAGGAAAAATTTCCTTCTATAATCCTGAGGGTTCACATGCTTCCTCCTTTCTAAAACTGGGAGATTTAAGCAAAATGTAGTGTGGGACTTTATTCCAATCCCTATTTGATTTTTCTGACCTTGGCAAAAGAAAAAATATTCAAGGAGGGCCAGATAGTTTAGTGGATTAAAGTGGCTGCTTAGGCAAACGCAGGGGCATCGGTTTGATCCCGGGCTTGCCTTTTGGTGCCAGCCCCGCCCCCAGGGGCACGCTGAGAAGCTATTGAGACTGTGCATGGTGGCGGTGTGCATCTGTAATCCTAGTGCATGGCAGCCTGAAAACAAGTGGATCACTACAAGTCCGAACTGTGCAGGGAGACCCTGTACTAAATACATTTTTCAAAAGAAAGAAAGGAATAAAAAGAAGGGCTGGCCAAATAGCTCAGCGGATTAAAGTGCTTGGAAGCAGGTGTAGGGTCCAAGGTTCGATTCTGGGCCCTGCCATTCTGGCCTAGGCGGCAATTGAGACTGGGCGAGTGGTGCATACCTGTAATCCCAGCTCTTGGGGACCACTACAAGTCCGATCTAGTAGTGAGACCCTGAACACCCAGTAGACCCTTCCCTAAAATACAAAAATTAAAATAAAAAAAATTTATTAAATATAGAATATTTAATAAATTAAAAATAGAACAATGCTGGGTCAGGGAGATGGCTCAGTGGAATAAGCACTTCCCTGGCAAGTGCAAGGGCCTGAGTTACAATCTTACCTGGGATATAGCTCAGTGTCACAAGTGCCTGCCTGGCAAGCACAAGTTCCCAAGTTTTATCCTGGTACACACACACACACACACACACACACACACACACACACACACACACACACACACAGCTAACTGGTGAGCCCTGCCCCTGCGCAAGCTACAGTAGATGCCAGGAATGGAAGGAAGAAATGTGTTTTTCTCTTCAACCCCTCCATAATACCTTTCAAAGGGGAAAAGTGATTGCTCCGTGTAATTAACTATCGGGACACAGCCAAAGCCCCGAAATGACTTGGCCAATTGTTTCCAGATGGAGCTGGAGAGGCTGTGATTGTTTAACTCTCTTTAGCTCTGTTGAGTCCCAGTAGCCTGGCAGCCCAGGACCTGCAAGGGACAAAGGCTGGGACTACAGAGAGTGCATCAACGCTGACCAGGCTGGCCCAGTGCAGGGACAGTGAATTCCGAGAGACACTCCCATTATCCCAGCCTTTTGTGTTTCTCCTCAACTGGCTCGAATCTTTAAATATTTACCCGGCCCTTTGTGTGACTAGGACTTAGGCACTCTGTGCTGGCATGCTATAAATCTTGGGTCACTGACCTGCTTCTAGGCTGCCAGAAGAGCCTTTCAGCCTTCCAGCCGGCAAGGGCCAGAGCAAGGCAGAGCAAACCTCGGAAAACCTGGAGCTGTCTCCTGGGGCAAGCAGGGTCCAGGCTGGCCAGGGCTTCTGTGATTCGCTCCTGGCTGCCAAGTGGACACACAGACAGGCTGAAGACCTACAACTAGTTGCTACAGAGAGGTTCTCAAAACAAAACAAAAAAAAAAAAATGACTGACTGGAGCTGACTGAGCCAAGGGCACAGCACTTGCCTGGCAATCTCGAGGTCCTGAGTTCAATTCCCAGTACCAAAATAAGATTGACCTGCTGGTTCATGCTTATAATTCCAACACCCTCTGGAGGCTAAGACAGGAGGATGGCATAAATTCGAGGTGAGCCTGGGTTACATGATGAGTTCAAAGCCAGCCTAAACTATATATTGAGATCCTGTTTCAACAACAAAGTTGGGCATGGTCGTGCACACCTGTGATCCTAGAACTTGGGAGACTGAGGCAGGAGGATTGTTGCAAATTCAAAACCGGCCTGGGCTACAAAGTAAGCTCAAGGCCTACATGTACAGACAGACTCTGTCCCAAAAAGCCAAAAACAACAAAAGACTGACTTTGCATCCACAGTGAGGAGGAGGGAGAGGCCGGAGCTTCCTGGATCTTTTCCTGCTGGATTAAGCTGAGATAACACTAGGACAGGAACAAACTTTCATCTTGGGAAGATGCTGTCTGGGGCGAGATGTTTGGTTATCCATCCAGCCTTGAGATGCAAGAACACCTCATCCCACCCGCGCTTGCCCTGGACACCCCACGTCAGCACTGTTTAAGATATGGAAGCCTAATTTCAGCTCAGCCTTGGGTTCAACCAGCAACTATGGAGGTGGCCCTTAGAGCTGTCCGCAAGAGGGAAACCACTTGGGCCTAAGAAGGAAGGTAGCTTGTCTGTGGCGGGAAAGCAGCTGGGAAGGGAAGAGGAGAGGGCTGGTAGAGGACCCCACTGCATGAGAAAGGGCTCTCTTTGTGTCTGCCTGAAGCGCTTAGAACAAAACACCTTCAAGTGCTTATTTACAAGGAAAGGCAAACCGGGCTCCCAGGGCCGAGTAGCTTCCCCGTCCTTCCTTAGATTTTGGTAGGTTTATTGTGCCCTGAATCCCGAGTGCTGGGTGCTCTGTGGGTTGGCTTGATCAGGCTGTTTTCCTCGCCGGTGGGAAAGCAGGTACCTGTACGTGTTGCCTGCGTGCACGTGTGTGTGACTGCTCCACCACACATGCATGCATGCCTAGATTTGCTTTTTTAGCCTATCTGCTTCATAACTCAGCTCTGGGTCCTGACATATTTAGAAACTCAACAACTTCTAAAACTTCTAGTTCTCTGGATCCTGGTCCGCCTGGGAGGGCACTGTGTCCCTTTCCTTTCCGGTCTCCAGGGTGGGTCTAAGGACAGCTCTCCAGTCGGGTCACTCGTTGCTTTACATCCTAGAGAAAATGACCAGAGTCTTCCAAGATCCTCCAGGAGGCTAGAAGTGTGGAGAACGAACGCCCCCGGGGATGGAGAAGGTGCTTTTTCCCGGGGGTGGCGTTGGCCCCAAGGACAAAGCTCCCGCCCCCACCCCTCGCGTGAAGTGCGACGAGCGCCCTCTACTGGCCCTGAGGTGTCCTGGCGCAGAGGCGCGGTCCGGGGTGTGGGGGAGACCAGAAGAGACCTCTCCCAGCCCCCAGGCACAGTAATACCTCGGCCTCCTTAATCGGCACTGCAACTCGGAAACTGGTTTTCAAAATATTCTCTCTCCAATTTCCATCACACAAGTTTAGCGAAGGTTTCTTGGAGTCTATTTCCTTTCTTTTTTCTTTTTTTTGCGGAACCGGGGGATTGAACTCCAGACCCTTGCGCTTGCCACTGAGCCATCTCTCTGGCCCCTTGGAGTCCATTTCAACACTGTCTCGGGCTTTAGGGGACAAATACCAACCCATACCAGTGGAAGCAGTACCCTCATTTTACAGAAAGCAGAAATTCATGGCACTGATGAGTGTCCGAGGTCGCAGTGCCGGACTGCAACGTGTGCCAGACTCCGCCCACGCACCAAACACTAGGCCCTGCAGGGACAGTACAGAGGCCAGGGGCTCGGACACCGGGTTCCCGCTGCAGCCCCCACTCTCAAACCACTGGCCTCCATCCTCTCCTCGCCCAGCCTCTGCCCTTCCAATCCAGCCCCAGCGTCTCCCCGCCTCACCTCTATTCCCAGCAAGCAGCAGGCGCTGCCAATCCCTAGGGTCCGGGGGCCTGGCCCCAGCATCTTCTCCACGCAGCCCGTCGCGCCCAGGTCTCCTTGCCCACCCCGTCCTTGGCTCTGCTCTCTTCCACCCTGCACTGCCCTACCCTGTTCCTTCCTTGCCCTTCTCTCTGCAGCTCTCCGGGCTCCCTCGGGTAAGGGCATTTAGAGCCGGAAGAGAGGAAGATGAATGGCACAGTCTTACTGTTTGATAAGAATAAAGTCTGGGGGTGAAGATAATTAGCAATGATACAATGCATACCTCAAAAACTGCAGGCAGGGGACAGGAATTCAATTGTACTCACCGTAAAAAAATTATTTAATTTGCTGTATTGGGGAGTGAAGCCAGAGAGTCCTGGGGTACAACTCAGCCCCTTCTATATTTTTAGACAGGATCTCGCTAAATTGCCCAAGTCGGCTTCCGACTTGCCATCCTCCCGCCTCAGCCTTCCGAGTGGCGGCCGGGACGACACAAGCGAAAAGTGAGGACTGTGCCGTGGTTAAATTTCCACCACTTCCCTAGACTCACGTGCAAGCTTCTACTTCCCACAAGAGAAAACAAGATCGCACCACAAAGTGCTGCTTTTGTAAAAAGCGCAACACACCCTGACGTCGCCAGCGCCGTCCTACGTCCTCCGCCCACCCTAGGGTTTAGGGGCGCGGCTAAGCAGTGGCCTGGGCGCCGGGGTCCCGCAGACCCCGCTTGCGCCTGCGCAAGCAATGTGGCGGGGCGGGAAGAGGGTCGTTTCTAAGCTCGAGTTGTTTATTGGGACAGGAACTTTCTTGAGTTTGGGACCCACTCTTGGCAGAAGCCCTCAGCAACTCTTCCCGCCCAACTCCGAGTCGCCCTCGCCTAGGAGTCCCAGAGAGGTCGGAAGGGCGGGGCGGACGGGGCGGGGAGGGGTGAGACGCTCTTGCCAAATTCGGGCCCCCGACCGCGTTTGGTGGCGCTCTCGCGAGAGCTTGCAGGAGGCGCGCAGTTCCGGGCTGCTCCCTTCCCGGCTAGCATCAGCGGCGCAGTGCGCAGGCGCGCCCGGCGAGTTTCCCGGGCTGCGGTCCGCACCTGCTAGTCTGTCGCCGGCTGGTCGGCCGCCCTGCGTCATGGCGGGCTGTGCGGCGCGGGCACCGCCGGGCTCCGAGGCGCGCCTCAGCCTGGCCACCTTCCTGCTGGGCGCCTCAGTGCTCGCGCTGCCGCTGCTCACGCGCGCCGGCCTGCAGGGCCGCACTGGGCTGGCGCTCTACGTGGCGGGGCTCAACGCGCTGCTGCTCCTGCTCTATCGGCCGCCACGCTACCAGGTGCGGACGGGGCAGGCGAGGGCCAGGGTCGGGGCTGGGCTCAGGCTGGGGACCCAGCAGGCAGGGGTTGGGGCCAGCTGCGGTCCCGCGCGGCCGCCCTGCGCTTGGCCACCTGTCCCCGCGGGGCTAGGGCTGCCACCCCCAGAAGTATTCCTCAGAGCGCGGAGGGACCACGCCTCTTCGGTCGTGGGTGTTAAATTGCAGTTAGTGTCACTCTGCAGATGTGCAGGGGGTGGGAGCAAGCGAGCCCACGAGCTCTTTTATGTAATGTAAGGTGTGGGGTCTCACTTGCCGCCAGGTCAGAGAGCCAGGTTCTCGGAGGAGGCAGGGCGCTGAATCTCAGGTGTCCCGACCAGAGTCGCAGATTTGGGAACTCCGGCCCAAGCTGGACAGACTTTAAGCAGTTTCCCCACAATCCTGATACTAGTAACAGTAATAATGACAGGGCCTGGGGAGATGTCTCAGTGGAATAAGCTCTTTCCTGGCAAGCGCAAGGGCCTGAGTTCAATGCCCGGTTCCGCCAAACAAACAAACAAAACGACAGCCGCCACAGTACCTAGCATCGCTTACACACAGGTGGACTTCGCGGCAGTCCTGAAGGCGGGTAAGATTGTTACAGTGAATTTGGAAGAGCACCTCGACGTTAGAGAGTTGAAATACAATACCCGGTACCCAGAGAGGTCTGGTGCAGGATTTGAACCTTGATAGCCCCCCTTTACCATGGGGTTGCTTTGGCTTGCCAGTGACCTGCTTATCCTGGGAAAGTCAGCAGGCTGGGTTTGGATTCTTGAGTGCAGCCGGTGATGGGTCTTCCTTTGGGTCGGTTGCAGATAGCCATCCGAGCTTGCTTCCTTGGCTTCGTGTTCGGGTGCGGAGTGCTGCTCAGTTTTAGTCAGTCCTCCTGGAATCACTTTGGCTGGTAAGAAGTCTTGAGGGTGATGGTATTAAGGCAAGGGTGGACAGCACAGAGGGTCAGTAGTGGCATTTCTTTTATGTCTGATGGGCAGGCAGAAGGCTGTTTAGGGTCCTTTCTGTCTACCACCCAGATGCCCACAGCTTGGTTGACTCTGTTGCAGACAAACAGGTCTCCCTGGCACTGTCCTCAAAGATGCCCTCATGGCAGCTGCTGGGACAGTGTTCAGTGAGGTGCTGAGCCCTTCCCTGCAGGGGTGCAGGTCCTCGGTGATGGGAAGGGACGAGACTCTGGCTGGCCTTCCTAAGCCTTTTCCATCTCCGATTTCTATTAGGTCACGGCTAGTGCACCCCCAGCCACGGTAGGATTTTCCCCTACACTATGATTTCAGTCCCTTGAGCCTTCTAGTCTCTGACCTGGATATGAACCATGGCCTCAAGGTAAAGAGCTTTATCTCCTATTATCAGTATGCCAAGCCATCTAATCCTTCTTTGCTACAATTATTTTATTAGTTTTGTTCAATTTTGTTTCCAACATACATCACTACTTTATGTTGCTATTTCGCTCTTTCATTTTAAAATGTATGTTGTCATTTTACAAGGACTTAAAAGCCCATAGTATCTTCTTCACTTATGGAGGTTATTTGGGTTTTTTTGTCTGTGACATTTGAGATCATGACGACTCCACTTAAAAACCCCACTTTCTACAAACCAGAAGGAGTAAATGCTTTGCATACAGGCGGGCACCTGATGTCCCCGCAGGCAGACTTAACAGGACCTTGTCACAGAACTAGGGACAGCCAGATCCAGATCTACTCAGACATCCGGCTAACTCTGTTCCCTTGCCCTAGTTTACCACTGTTTCTTTTTAAATAGGTATGTGTGCTCGCTGTCATTGTTCCACTATTCTGAGTACTTGGTGACAGCTGTCAATAATCCCAAAAGCCTTTCCTTGGACTCCTTCCTGCTGAATCACAGCCTGGAGTACACGGTTGCTGCTCTTTCTTCTTGGATAGAGTTCACACTTGAAAATATCTTTTGGCCAGGTTGGTATGCCCTACTTCCCCTGCTGGCAGCAAGAAGGGCAGCTGCCTTACATGTGGAGGATGGTGACATTGTTTCACCTTTCAGGCCTAATCCCCCTGAGCGATTGTCCCCAGCCCTCTGTCCTCCTCACTAAGCTATTTATAAAGGATGGGCTCCACTCGAGAATTCCCTTTCTGGAGTTTGAATCGGGGACATGTTGACCTTTTGCTTTAGGCCTTGCATAATACAGTGCACCATCTACAGTGCCATCCCTGGGATGGGTGGCACATGAAGTTTTTATTAGCAAAAAATGTCTGCATCTGTAGCCTACTCTGAAACCAGCCTTTTCCATAGCTGATGGAAACCCCGTCCCTCCACCACTTCTCCTCTGTACATGTCCCAAAGAGAAGGACTCAAGTCTGGGAGGAGAACCCAAGCACCCCCCAGCCTTAGGGGAAGACTGCTTTGCAGTTGGCACTTTAATGTGAATGGATAAAGAGCCACTTCCAGTGCTGTTTTCTCTCCTTCCATTTTAATTTGCTGAAGACCGCTAATTGCCCCAGGCATGTTTTCTAAGGCTTCTGTCTTTGAGGAAAGAAATTGGCTCCACGTAAGCAGTGAAGGGGGAGGCTGGACAGTGCTGTGTCCTCATCCCTGTGGCCCCCATGGTCTCTCCGCAGAGCTGAAGCAGATCACTTGGCTCAGCGCCACGGGGCTGCTCATGGTGGTGTTTGGCGAGTGCCTGCGCAAGGCTGCCATGTTCACTGCCGGCTCCAACTTCAATCACGTGGTGCAGAATGAGAAGTCAGACACCCACACGCTGGTGACAAGCGGGGTGTACGCCTGGTTCCGGCACCCCTCCTATGTGGGCTGGTTCTACTGGAGTATCGGGACCCAGGTATAGTAGCAGATAGGGCACTGGTTGCCCTTGATTATTATCATCATCATTATTATTATTATTTTGGGGGGGTATTTTGGTAAGGGTCTACAGAGTCTCACGATGTAGATTGGACTTGTAGTGATCCGATGTAGATTGGACTTGTAGTGATCCACCTGTGTTCAACCTCCCAAGAGCTGGGATTACTGGCATGCCGGGGATTGAACCCTGGCTGATGCCTAAGCAGGCGCTTTAGTCCACTGAGCTATTCGGCTGGCCCTTTGCCCTTCATTATTATCTTGGATTTTAAACTGAAATGTAGTTGATGTGCTATAATGGTCACATGTGAGAGATACAGTTTAGTCTCTTTTTCTGTTTTGGTTTCCAACCTGAACTCTGTGGCATGCTTTTTAATTTTTTTTTTTTACTTTTTAGGGCCGGGTAGATGGCTCAGTAGAATAAGCACTTCCTTGGCAAGCTCAAGGGCCTGAGTTCAATCCCCAGCTCTACCAAAAAAAAATTTTTTTTTACTTTTATCTTTTATGTTTTGGTTCATTAATTTAGACAGGGTCTTGCTAGGCAGCTGTTTTTGAGACCAGGCCTTGTTATGTAGCCAAGGCTGGCCTAGAACTCACAACATTCCTGCCTCAGCCTCCAAAGTGCTAGGACTGGAGGCCTGTGCCACTACACTTAGCAAGAAAGTAAACGGAGTCCTTAAGATTTTTACAACACATTTATAATCTAGACATCGCGTGGCCTTGGCAGCTCTCTGCGCTGCCCGCCCCGGCTTGTGCCCCTGCTCTGCCTCCTGGTCCAGCTCTGGAGAGCCCCAGAGTGGGAGGAGAGGTGAATTATGAGAGGGTGCACCCACAGCAGCTTGCAGGCACTCTTTGCCTTTTGCACCTGAAGTCGGCTTTCTGGGGCCAGGCCTGGGTGAGCCCATGAATGTGAGGAGGGTGCCTCCTGGAGTGTAGGCCCAGCCCTTGTCCTTGGTGGCTGTGCACCACTGATTTAGGGCAGCTTGGCTGTGGGACGTGAGCTGAGTTTGGACCATTCTTCCATCCAGCCAAGGTCCCTGCGACCCCAAGGACTCCTGTGACCTCCAGTGTTTGCAGTAGGGACACACAGCCACACAGCATTTCTTTTCAGACTTTTTTTTTTTGTCTTTTTGAGACAGGGTCTCACTATGCAGTTCAGGCTGGCCTTAAGCTCACTTTGTAGCTCAGGCTGGTCTTGAACTCACAACAATCCTCTTGCCTCAGCCTTCCGAGTGCTGGGATTACAGGCACGCACCACCACACCCAGCTCTTTTCAGACTTTTGAATGTTTAGCTGGGCGTGGTGGTGCGTGCCTTTAAGTCCAGCACTGAGCGAGGCTGAGGCAGGAGGATCACAAGTATGAGTGTGCCCTGGTTCTAGAAATTTAACAATTTAGCTAGACCCTTCTCAAAATGAAAAGGGCTAGAGATGGAGCTCAGTGGCAAGGCCCTCAACCACAGTAACTCTCTCTCTCTGTCTCTCTCCCACTTAGTAGTCACAATCCCTGAGAATAAACTAATTATAGCCAATGAATGTGATTGCCACAAACACTACTTGCTTACCTTTTAGGCTCCAGGGGGCCAGGGAAATGGCTCAGTGGAATAAGCACTTCTCTGGCAAGTGGGAGTGGTGGGTGAATGGGGTCCAGGTGTGGCTTGTGGCTTGGCCAGTGTTCGGGCACTAGAGCTATCTGTGTCCAAACAACCTTTGAGAGGAGGGCTCCAGAAGCTCACCTAGGCCACCCACGTCTCAGCTCCAGGAGCTGGTTGTGGGGCCTGAGGTAGAACAAGCATCTCTGGGGATTGGGGCCCAGGACCAGCCCCCGTAAGAGGAATTTGCATTTGGGGTAGGAGGGTTCCCTCCACCTCACCTGAGGGCTACAATCCAAGAGGTTGATGTTGCCTTATAACTTAGGGCTCTCGTCTGAGAGGGACAACAGGACAGCAGCAATATAGCCACAGTGATGTAATGGTCTGGATTCTGTTCATGACACCCTGGCTCCCAGAGAGCCTGGATGTTGAGTCTCCTGTGTCCCTGGAGAGAAGTCCTGTAGGTGTCAGAGACAGGTGCCGGTGGCCATGCAGGTGCATGCCTGTAATGCTCACACTCAGCAGGCTGAGGAGGAGGATGGCCACAGGAGAGACAGTGCTTAGGTATGGTCCACTTTAACTCTGGTCCCATACTGTTTCCTCTGCCAGGTGATGCTGTGTAACCCCATCTGTGGGGTCGTCTATGCCCTGACAGTGTGGCGCTTCTTCCGAGATCGAACTGAGGAAGAGGAGGTGTCACTGATCCACTTTTTTGGAGAGGACTACTTGGAATATAAGAAGCGGGTGCCCACGGGCCTGCCCTTCATAAAGGGGGTCAAGGTGGACCTATGATGGGCGGGCCAGGTAGGCCGACCGCCAGGACCGAAGCGCTCTGGTTGGCCCTGCAGGATGGATTTTCTGAATCACTTTTTATGTCACTAATTACTCTTCTCGAATGTCACCCAAGACCATACGGTCAGAAGGCCTTAGGACCCAAAGCCCCACTGGAGCAGTCTCATGCTGAACCCAGGTAGGGCACAGGTTACCAAGGAGCGCGGAGCAGATCACAGCAATACCTATCAGCACCGATCCCCAGGTGACCGGTGAGGACCCGGGCCACGAGGCAATGCCACTGTGTGTTTGCATGGCGTCCAGGCCTGCTCAGGAGAGCAAGGTGCACAGCGCAGCACACATCAGCTACTGAGGGTGGTGGGTGTCACTGCGTTTCAGCACTACAAATGCACTGAAAACCTTTTAATTTCACTGGAAAGCAGCACAACACAGGTTCAACCTCTCTTGTGTCCTTCCATGCATGCACATCTGTGTAACTTAAGACCCTTCTCGCCCTTTGACCCCTCATGGATTTAACCATATCCGCACATCCATTTTTATAAATAGCAGGATGAATGCAAAGGAGCTCCCTGGGGCTTTCTAGTGCCAGCTTGTATCAGTCAGCAGGTAAGCACAGAACCAACAATGTGGCCAGTGGCTTCAGGTGACTGGCACCCTAGGTCAGGGGACGAGGTCCTGTGAGCCTCCCTGGGGTCCTGTTGCTGTTTCTGATGACAGGCAGGTTACACGTGTTATTTTTCCTTTATCCAGGAAGTACTTTTTGGATGCAGACATTGCTAGCCATAGACAAATTCCCTGCTGTCCATTTATTTGAGATTCTGTTCTCATTTTCCTATAGCTGGTGTTCCTGTGTCTCCATCTAAATCCATCCGGCAATGTTTTCTGGGTCCTCATCCTCTCCAGTGCTAGTTAAATCTGCCTTTCCCAAAGGGGTCCAGCACAGAACTGAGCCATCACATCAACCCCTGGAAAGAATCTTAAATAGAGCACATTGTCCCAGCCGAGGCTCTGTGGACATCTGTCCCACAAGTTCAGGGAGAAAAATTGCCTTTCTGAGTCAGATAGAGCCGAGACCTTCCCTTAACCCCTGGTGAATCCTGGACCAGATAGGAACTTGGTCTTGGTGTGAGATCCTCATGGGCCCGCAGGCCACCATCACCATGGCTTTTGAGGAGTTGCCAGGCCCTTCATGCTCAGCTTCCTGTCTTCAGGACAGGGCCCATGCCGCTTACCTCCCTGCTGTGAGGACTGAGCTGCCGGCACCTGGCATCTCTAACGTATAGTGCAGTCTGTGGCATACAAGTGCCCACAAATGGGCCGTTCGGTTACCTGAACAGATTACTAGCAGCACTTTTCCAGCTCAGAAACATTGCTTATTTCCAGATTCCATGGCTTAGTTTTCTCATCATTCTATATACCAAAGAGGCTCAGTGGGTTTGTCCAGTGCCAGCACGAACCCTGCTGGCTTGAGACCCATCAGCCCTGGTGACCTCTGTGGGGCTCACAGGGCCTGAGTCCTCAGAGGGCCAGGTCTGGGAGGGCTTCAGAAGGCATCGCTCCTGGGAACATGAGTCCACCAGTCCCCAGCTCCCCCGAACCACAGTTACTGCTGGACTGTCTCGGGTGTGGTAAGATGCTGGCAGCGTGTGGAGGTGATGTGCTTACCAGCTGTGTCCAGACTGGCCTGTCAGCCTCTCCTGTGGGCTGTGAAGTTGCCTGTTTTGTGGATAGGGTGCAGCTGATGACAGCCCCTGGCATTGTGTGTGGCCAGACTGGGTGTTGGCATTCGATGCCAGCTTCATCCACCAGAGTCTGGGAAGCCGATCTTCATGCCAGACTGGTGGAGAAGCTCATGTCTTGGGGTTTTCAGTGCTGCCTCATGCCCCAGGAGACCATGTTGTGTTTTGCTGTGCTTTAGAGAGTAACTTTAGGGGTGTGGGGAGGGACAATGTCCCCACCCTGGGTGTAACCCAGCATGACATGGGTCTCACCCACTCCCGTGCCAAGTGGAGCTGTAAAGCACAGAAACAACGCTGCTCTGAACAGCATCAGCTAATCCCTGCAAGAACCGCTGCCAGCCATGGGGACTCGCATTAGAAGGCGGATGCCAGCTCCAGGGTCCCTGCTTTGATGCAAGCGGCTCCTGGAGGCTAACTGCACAGGACAGCTCCTGGGACTGGGAGGGCCGGGACATGTCTTGCCTGGCTGTGCACACAGCAGGCAGTCTGGCTTCCTGATGGTCAACCCCGCAGCAGGCATAGCAAGCCCAACCCCTCCTCTGCACTTTCTCACTGCCTTAGGTAGCTGCGACCCCCACTGTACTCAGCTTCCATAGCGGCTCAGCAAGGTTAGACGACCTCAGCCTCTCTGCCTGGGTGGGCAGGGCTTGCCCAGGGCCTGCTGCGGGAGGCCCCACCACAGAGAGGAACTTACAGAGTAATTGTTCTACTCTTCTGTTTACATACAGAAATTTTATTTAAATATTTTAAATGGAATTTTCTTTCACAGATACTGATGATTCTTCCCACTTCTTAAGTCAATAAAACTATTGATTTCATCCTGAGCAGCAGTGCAGTTGTGTGGGGTGCAGATCATTGGTGAGTGGGGTGCGGAGAGCCACGGGCCTCAGCTTGGGTGCCTGCGCACCCCCACACTGGTCTGGGAGGCTGTAGATGATTCCCTTCATCTACTGGCTCCCTTCAGGCTTTGGTGCTTTGGGGATGTGCCGACCCTCCTTGAGCTCCAGGCCACAGAGCAGCCAGGGCTGTGAGGGGGGAGGTGACCACAGTGTGTCTGCTCTGCTGTCCCAGCCCTGGTGCACGGGTCTGTGAATCTGGGTGTCTGCTCAAGGTGCAGCTGTCTGGGCACCCCTTGGCCTCCACACACGCCACCACACCCAGTCTCAGTTGCAGTCTCACTGTGCCCAGGCGGTAGGGCCAGCACCACACACCAGTAGGTTTTATTTTTTTTGGTGGAACTGGGAATTACTCAGGCCCTTGTGCTTGCCAGAGAAGTGCTTATTCCACTGAGCCAACTTCCCAGCCCCAGTACATTTTATTTTTAATCTTTATTTGGTACAGGGTTTTGTGATGCAGCTTGGACTCATAGTGATCCTCTTGTCTCAGCCTCCCCAGCACTGGGATTACAGGCATGTGTCACTCAGCCTGGTTTTGTGTCCAGCGTGCCAGGCCCAGGGTTCCAGGGCCAGCACAGCATGTGGTATCAGGGATCCAACCCAGGTCTTTGCATTTGCCAGGCAGGCATTTAGACGGTCAAGCTATCTTCCCCAGGCACAGCCTTTTATTTTGTCTTTCAGCCTTTACATTTCAAAGTAACTTTTTTTTTTTTTTTTTTTTTT
>PVKA01008181.1:64151-74348 GCA_004027165.1 Ctenomys sociabilis | reverse complement strand
TTTTTTTTTTTTTTTTTTTTTTTTTTTTTTTTTTTTTTTTTTTTTTTTTTTTGTCTTTTTGAGGCAGGGTCTCACTATGCATTTCAGGCTGGCCTTAAGCTCATTTTGTAGCTCAGGCTGGTCTTGAACTCACAACAATCCTCCTGCCTCAGCCTCCCGAGTGCTAGGATTACAGGCCTGCGCCACCACGCCCGGCTTTATATGTCTTTTTAATGGCATAATTAATCCACTCAACTATTTCATAAAGTACACTTCATGTATTTAAGCATGAGTAAACACTCTATGTTCTTTAAGGACAAATATTCCACTAAACTCACAGCAATGATATTGAAGAAAATGTATAACATAATTCAATTTAGGAAGTATGTATAGTTAATTGGATAAGCAGTGACGCATTAGTGTATGGCCAATGTCACTCTTCTAAGCAGTAGAGCCATTTTTTGGTTGCCTATAAAAAGAGATTACTAGCTTCTTAAAACTTCATATGATGATTTTTTTTTAATGAGGACACGCCAGAGTATTCAGTGATAGGCATGTCTGTTAAAATTACAAACTAAAAAGAGAAGTATAGATGTATATGTCACACACTTCTAAAGATATGTATTATTTTCCAACTTACTAACTTTAACCAAAATGACAGTAAAGCTGGTTTTCCATAAATTCCCAGGTTCAATGTTGCTATAAACATATAGGATGTTTGTGGTATGCATTATATTTCTTTGAACATTCCGTGAAGTTCCTAAACTCTATTACATATCAATGTGATGTGGTGTAGGAATACAGTCTTTGAAGAGGTCGAGATGCTGATATACTAATTTAGGGTGTATCCTAAATCTGATAGGTGTTTTTATAAGAGAAAACACAGGAAAATTTGCAAGGGAAATTTCCTTGAAATGAAAAGGTAAAGAAAATACAGTGACATGATAACGGAGACCAACAATGTAATTACATCATTTTCAGTCACACACACACACACAGACAATAGGCTTGCTTGACTTCAGCACTAGTGAAGGAAGAGCAAGGGATGACTCCTAGAGCTGACAGAGGAGAATGCTCCTGCCAATTCCTTGATTTCAGGCTCTCAGCTTTCATAGTTATGATACAGTAAACTTCTGTTTCCTAAGCCCACTGTAGTGGTCAATCATTATGTTTGGATGGAATCCGAGGTTGCACACCCTGAGCTCTGGGAGCCCCGCTATGCATAGGGATGGCCTGCCCTAGGACACAGAGAGGCCTGGGAGGGCCCACTCCACCCTAGAGTGACTCAGCACAAGAAGGGCACACAAAGGGGTTGAGGACACTTCCTCAGAGGAACTTCAGTCCTCACAGTCGGCTTGGATTTCGTCTCCTGGCTTCCAGCGCAGACCCTTCAGCCTCTGTCTTGGCTTGTTCAGCTTCCATCACAGATACTTCAGCTTTCACTAAAGATTCTTCAGCCTTCCATTGAAGACGAGTTGGCCAAGAGAGAGACTTGCATAGAACACTGCAGGGAGCTTCAGAACTTGCTCCTGAACCTTTCAGTCCTGAGTGCAGACGCCCTCTGCACACTTCCTCACGTGACTCTGGCTGACCATTATAAGCCAACCTTATAATTTCTTATACATCTGTACATCTTGTGTTATATCTGTTCCTTGTATTGTATCTGTTCCTCTAGTAAAGCCCTGACCAATACACCCATGTACTTTACTTGGTTTAAGTCTATGGTTTGTAATAATTTGTTATGCATCCCTAGGAAACTATTATATCACATGTCCATATATTGTATATATACATGCCAATGCACATACATACCTTCAAGATACCTAGTATTTTAATGCATAGAACTATAAGTTAAAATATAAATAGAAGTTCCAGTATTTCAGTACCTAAAATAGACCACATATTTTGTCAGGTACTAGGGATGGAATAGCCATGGTGTAGGGATAGCTACAGATACATATAGTGTAAGTACTAGTTCTTGTACGTGAACTTATAGATCTTTATTCAGAACTTTATAGGAGTGCCATGACTGTACTTTGACTCAAAATGAGAGGGGGAGAACTGAAGGAAGACTTGTAGATGGCAAAGACAGGTGTTGTGATTTCTGAACCAAATTTTATTTTACTTACTTTTTTCCTTCTGTATTTAGAATGGGGTCTCCAGGGTCTCCAGGGTCTCACTGCATAGATCAGACTTGTAGTAATTCTCCTATTTTCAGTCTCCCAAGTGCTGGGATTACAGGCATGCACCACCATGCCAGTCTCAATCACCCTCTCAGCATGCCCCGCGGGAGGGCCCAGCACAGCACACTGGCTATCAAACCCAGCTGCTGTGCTCTGCCTAAGCAGGCACTTTAATCTGCTGAGCTATCAGGGCAGCCTCCAAGTTTTAAATATTATCCAGGCACATGGTCTATGGTACATGGAGGGTGCATAAAGGAGGGAAGGAAGAGAGGGTAGAATAAGCCAAACACGTAGTGAACACAGGACAGTGGTGGATGAACCTGGAATAAAGAACTGAGCATAAGAAGTACACTAACAATAGATTAAAGAAAAAGAATCTAAGATATAGGCCAATCTGTAAGCAATAACAGTAGAATCTCTACAGGATGGATTTAATAAATTGTGTTCAATGTCTTTTGTGTGCCACTGTATAGTGTTAAAATCTATAAGATGAAATATGATATTTATGTAATTATAAATGTAATTTAGATATAGAAATCATGTGAAATCTCTGAAATTTTCTTATCTCACCAATTTAATGTTGCATATGCCCATGCAAAAGAGCTAGGTAACTCAATATGTTTGGTAAATTATCTTTATGTTAACATTTACACTTTTAAATTTCCAAAATACTCTGCTTGCCCAATTGAAAAGTTATTTGTATAAAAATTTTAAAATAATGCTAAATCAAAGTGTCTGATTATTAATTTGGCTGTAATGATGGTTTATGTACATTTATTGGTTAAACATTTGTATCCTGTGTTGTCGTCAGTTTAGGGCAATATTATTTTAGATATACATTTTAAATATTTACAGCATAGGTGTTAATTACTACATTAATATCCTACTCATAATGAACATTAGCCTGCACTTTTTCATCCACTATAAAAGTGTTCAAAAATTTTATTCTTAAATTACTTTTAAAAAACTATTTTAAGATTTCCATCACATGGCTCAGATCCACTGAAGCAAAGAGAAAGACAAGTGAAGTTGAAGCTGTTTCTATTACCTTTATTAGATTCTATCACAATATTAAAGTCTCTTTACCTAAAACCTTCCCTGGATTTGCAAAGGATCTGAATTCTTCAACTTCAGATCATTCCTAAATCTTTGCCCTAACAGGGCATTACTTTGTCAAAGAGAATCATGTAATTCAAGATGAGTAATGGATTATCACTGCAGGAAATAGTTGCTCAGTAAAAAGGTACCTTTTCAAAACATCGAACAAAAATAGATGTGAAGCAGTAAGGCACCTGTGTCTATCTGTATCATTTTCTCTGATTTTATATATTCAATTAAATCTCTAATGTGGCTCTTTCAAGTTTTCCAAAGACTTAACTCTTTTTATTAGCTTTTTTTGTTACATAAAGCGGTTTGGTAAATAGTACTACTATGATGTGTGTAAATCAAGACAGCTGGGACAAGACTTAACATTGTACTACTAAGAATCAAAAAGTTTTGCAACCCATTATGTCCTTTTCTGCCCTTGAATTTATTACTGCTGGATCTCACATGTCATTATAATTTCACTGTACCGTATCTGACTGAAGCAAACACAATCAATTCAAAATAAAAGCTAATATACTGTATGTGATTTCACACTGAAAAACCTAGTGTTCCTTTTGAAAATGACCCATGTTTGAAAGTACTCGTTCACATAGGTTAAGGAAAAGTAGTTTTATTTCAATTGTTTGATGAATTTCTACCTCCTTTTTGCATTTTTTGGGTGCTGCTACACTCTTAGCTTGTGAGAAATAGCTGGTTCCCTGGCCATACAAGCCACTAAAATGTGATATACTTAACAGTACCATTCACCAATTTAGCCTATGTTCTAATAAAACAGTTGTAAGTCTAGGCCATTTGTTTTACTTTCCTGTAGCTCGATTTTTCTTTTACAATTGAAATTCAAATTACCCAAGATGTGGTTGCAGTACTAACTTCAGAAATAAAAAAAGAAAGATCAAAAAGTATCTTGAAAAACTATAACTAAAGAACAAAAGTCAGGGAATAAACAACAAAGAAAACTCAGTAAGTTGTAGATAAATGTGAAATTTGATATTTTTTCTGCTTTTGAAGGATATAATTTTCATTTGGAAATATGGAAATTAAATAATTTCAATGCAGCAGAACTTCAAAAACAATTTTTTAAGGACATCATGCTTTTCATATTTACCTTTACTTTTCCAATTTTAAAAAATGTGCCCAAATGCCAGGATATTTGTAGAGAAGAAGACAAATTTAGAACTCTGTCTCCAAGGAACTGTCTTCCTTCTTGAGAACCTTACTGGGACATTTTCCTCTTCCAGGAACCTCAGGCTCATTAAGAACAACCATTCTTCAGTCCTTGCTGATGGATAGCGGCTGGAGCAGCTGCTTTGCTAGCACAAGCTCTTCCCCTGAATCACAGAGAAGCCTAGACTCACATACATTCACTCATTCACAAGATCCAGCCCCTGATAGGTGTCACGGGTTTCTGCCAGAATTGTCATACCTATCTCCCATAAAAACACCAGGAATAAAAAAATAATTTTTGAAATATCAAATAATATGGCTATGCAGATATACAAAAATAATTATAACATTTGGGTTATTTTATCTAAATTAATGGTATTTTAATTGTAGAAAATACTATCAGGTAGTTCAAAGAACAGGGAAAACAGTAATTTGGATGGAGGAAATAGCGCAAAAGCCATATACATATTTGTCACCAGGTCAGATAAAAAATGGACAATATCTGTGCACACTATAGAGCAAGCAGCAGCATCGAGTGAAATCAGATTACAGGAAAGGGCAGGCACTTTGTAGAGACTTTGATTGTCTTATAAGGAATTTGGAAGTACACTAAGTTAACAAGTTTATTTTTCCAGAGGACCGTCTTGTTTCAGTATAAAGGTTAGTTTAAAAATTGAAGAGGTACACCTGTAAAAACCAACTGCCTCCTGTGCCAAGTATTACAGGCCAAATGCAGAATGCAGCAGTGGAACTAAAATAACATGGGTGAAATTCAGAGCATGACTTGGAGATACACTGGAAAACGCTTCCAGGTAAACTGAACCTTGGGTGGCAAGGAAGGAGGCATAATATTGTCCCTCTAAAGGAAATGAGCACATGCTTATTGAAGTCACAAGAAGAAAAAGTAGAAGATAACAAATTTAAATAAATTATGCAAAGTATTATGTTTGAAAATGTTAATTGTCAGGTGCTTATCACTGCAAGTAAAAGATCAGAGGAGAAATTGGATATAGTACTTTAGAGATCCAAGTAGTCAGGACTAGAAACACATATTTGAAAACAATTTGAATATAGATGATCTTTAAATCCATAGTGCCAGAAAAAAAAATCTCCTTAAGTTTTTGAGGATTAAAAAAAATGAGAAATGCTTTTTTATAAAATTTAAATGAAGTCCTGAACTTTTTAAACATTTTATGAGTGAAACAGAGAAAGGACAACCAAAAATGATGCCAGGGTATTCCCAGAACTAAGAGAATAACCAGAAAAGGGACATCAAGAGAAAAAGCATTTCAGGAATAAGGTAATAAGGATTCAGGGACTACGTCTAACATGACTAGAATTTTATTAACATATGAATGATACAAATGAACACTGGTTATCGTAATACAAATGTCATGAAGGACCTTGACAATAGCCATTTCCAGAGATAATAATGATTGAACATTTACTGACACAGTTTCAGAAAAGAAAGATATAAAAACAGTGACTGTATATAATACATACAGATTATTTTATAGGAAGTCCAGTAGAAAGATGAGCTGTCATTGGAAAAGAAATGTAAATAATACATTGATTGTAATGTTAATATTTATGATTTATTGTTGTATATGATAAGCATTAATTTTTTTGCCTTTTTGAGACAAGGTCTCACTGTGTAGTTCAGGCTGGCCTTAAACTCACTTTGTAGCTCTGGCTGGTCTCGAACTCACAACAATCCTCCTGCCTTAGCCTCCCAAGTGCTGAGATTACAGGCATGCGCTACCGCGCCTGGCAGGATAGGCATTATTAATGCTTCTTTGGCTATTGACAGAACAGACCTGGTAGAGAGGGAAAAAATGGTGACATAGGGGCAAAGGACTTATGAAATCAAAAGGGCTTGGTTTTAGGTGAAGAACAGAACAGGTGCAGCAGCTGACCAGAAATTAGAAAATTTTAGCCATCACTTCAAGAGGAGCTAGGTGTGTATCCACATGAGAGTTTTGTGGAGAGTGGATAAAGGAGGAAGAAGAGATTTCTTTGGCAATTCTATGCATTTATTTTAAAATAGAAACTGACAGATATAGTATGAAAATTTTGTATAAGAAAAGTGTGATTCTACAGCAGTGTCTGTGGAAACTAAGACAGTAATAAAATCAGTTTCAAGTAGCAGAATGAAAGCTTTGCAAATTGTATCCTGTTCAACATCGATATTCTACCTTGCTAATATGAATTAGGATATGCCAGGTACAGGAACCAAATAACCTAAATTATTGCAAACTATATGTCATAAACAGGAGGTAAGAGTAATAACAACAAGAATGAAAAGGGAGAAACTGGGTAGAGAGGCAAAGGGTAGGGTAAGTGGGAAGGGAAATACATAAGAAAAAGAAACAGACCCAGTTTCCATGGCAAATGTAGACTGCATGTACTGCGAATATTTACTAACAGAAAAACACGATTCAGGGCATTGCAGCAGCCAATGCCACAGACCATGTCAATGTGCAGTGGAGCAAGGGAAAAACAATGTAAATATGAAAAGGAAGTGGTCATAATGTAAGGCCCTGTTACTTGGACAGGAAGATCTAGCTGTTGTCCTGGACTGTACATCATTATTCATAAAGTCAGAGAAGAGAAAGCTTTGTTTGCAGCATGAAATTCACTTCAAAAGTAAAAGTAACCTCCAGAAGCTCACAGAAGTGCTCCCTACCATGGTTGTTTTCTTTTGCTTATTATAGGCACTATGTCAGGAGGGAAAAAAAGAAATGTGAACATAAGAGGTTAAGACAAAGATAAGTTAACCCTGGATTTCTAGAAACAGGTAGGTTATCGGTATGCAAGTTTTTTCTCTATGCAAATAATATTCTGCAAGTTCAGGATTTTAATAATGCAAACAGACCATTTTTGCTAGTGCAGAAAAATATTCCTAATTTCTATTTTATGAATTCTAAGAATTGTAGAAAGTCTTTAATTCTTTCTCCTGGAAATGGAAAGTTGCTAGGAATTACTGAGGGAGTTTCTAGAATAAAGTGTAGCAGATGACCACCTGTAGGACAACTTAGGACATACAGTCATCAAAATGCCTTCCTAAAACCAACACCATGCTCTCTCCATATAACTAGATGCTCATGAGTCAGTTGTTTGTTTACTTATTTTTTGTATACAGCTCAAAAGTTTGAAATGTAACTGAAAATGCAGGGTGATGTTGATATTCCTGGTGTTGAATGCTTTGTGACAAATCAATCTGTTAAGGAATAAGCCATAAGCCAAAGTCATAGGATTTAAAAATAAATTTTTTCACAGAAATAACATTACAGAACTTGTATCAAAGGAAGATTCCAGAGAAAAACACATATTTCCATCATAAAGTAATGAAAATGTATATTTGATACTTTTTTCAGTAATAACAAAGGTCTTTGTATCAACTAGGCACGCTACAATAGTTTATGAGCTTGTGGGAGAAAAATGAAGTAGGTTAAATTTTTGATAATATAAATATTGATTTTATAAAAGTAGAATAACTCATTGATACATAAATCAGTAATGAAAATTATAGTGTGTGCCAGAGATATGTTATAAGCATCTTCCTGGCAAGTGCAAGGTCCTGAGTTTGATCCCTGGTACTGAAATAAATGAATGAATAAATAAATAAGTAAATTATAGTGTATGAAAAGCTTAGTACCCTTGTACATGTATAAAAACATATGTTTATTTATCATTTATAACTCCTAAGTAAAGAAAAAGCAAAGAAATTAATTGCTTGTCTATGTTTTCATGAAATTTGTGTCTTCTATTTTCTCAGTTTTGGGCCATTAATTTTTTTCCCTTAGTCTCACATCATAATCATTGTGAGGCTAGCTGAGTTGCTAATAGACTTCATGGGTTTCTGTACACAGGCTGTGGATTTTAGAGGAAATTTAGATATTCTTGTCTACACCATTGCATAAGCAGCAAGAATGCTCTTCCCTTGTTTCTCAGTACGACACAACTGCTAGCGATACTTGGCTGAAGTGCTGTATACTTGTGGACAACTCTGCGCTCCAAACCCTTAGCTCATTGTCTAGAATAACTGGGTATGGTAGAAACATAACGCATACATAAAACTTTACTCTTCCTCCTCCCTCCTTTTGCTTGGTTTCAAATATAGAGTGGCCAGTATGTCAGTCTGTCTGAAGAAAATTACTGGGTATTGGAAGATAAAGTTAACAGTTGCACAACACGTATGAAAAACCAAGCATCTACTTATGGACTAAAAACATGGACATATTTCCTCACACTAAGTGGTCAAATTTATGCCGCATTTTGTTAAAATCCACAGTAAATATTTATTACATTATAGAGAAGCTCTAGGAAAGGGATTCAGGAATGACTGACACAGGTAAATCTGATTTGCATCATGTATAATTGCAGGCATATTGTTTGTTGACTATACCTGGAGACATATGATAGTTTGGGGCAGGAAGATTGTTTTCTAAGATGTCTCAGTTTTGTGCTGGCTCTTTCCAGGAGGCCTCAATTCCTCGCCGTATGGATAAACTGTTATATGCACTGAGTGTTTTCATTTTCCAAAATTTCATATGTTCAAATCACAGCCCTCAAGGTGATGATATGCTGGTTTTTGACCATAAACTTAGCAACTTCTACTCTTCAGGAAATAAATTTGTGTTGTTTATGGTCCACTTATTCTCTGGTATTTTGTTACAGCATCCCAAATCGACTAAGACAGCAGACCTTATAACATGGCAGCTGGCTTTCTTCAGACTGAGCAATTAAGAAAAAGCAAGGCAAAGGAAGATTTCAGCCAGGCGTGGGGGTGCATGCCTATAATCTCAGCCCTCGGGAGGCTGAGGCAGGAGGATTATTGTGAGTTCGAGACCAGCCTGAGCTACAAAGTGAGCTTAAGGCCAGCCTGAACTGCATAGTGAGACCCTGTCTCAAAAAAAAAAAAAAAAAAAAAAAGGAAGAATTCAATTTATCTTCTGTATTTCATGACAGCTTCAGAGGTCACCCACAATTCATTATTTTCACAATACTTTGTGTTTACATAGTCATCACTTTTCAATAAAAGCAGGAATTAATATCATCCAAACATATGAAGTCCAAGAAGCAAGACTAATATGCATATAGAAAGGCATCTTTTTAAAAAAATTAAATAAATTGCATTTTAACTGATACATAAAAACAAATGTTAGATATTAATGAAGTATCATATCATGTTCCAATAAAATGTATACATTGCATGTTGTTTAAATCAGAAAAACGGTATCTGTCTGTAAGATCATTGTTTTATGTTAGAAACATTTAAAATCCCTTCTTCTAGCTTTTGGAAATGCACTATATCATTGTAGTCATACTAATGTGCCATACAGCACAGAAAAATTCCTACTTTGATCTAATTGCAATTTAGAACCATGGTCCCTCACCTAGGTTTCCTCCATGCTCTTTCAAACCACCTGTAATCACCACTATACTCTCAAACTTTATGGACCATCCTCCTCAGATATGCACAGGAGTGAGGTCCTCTGGCACTGATATACTCCAGTCAACACAAGGATCTCCAGTTTTAGCCATGTTGTCAAGATAACAGAATTTTTTTTTCTTTCTTTCCTTCTTTTTTTTTTTTTTTTCTTTTTTGCATTTTCGGGAAGGGTCTTCAGGGTGTTCAGGGTCTCACTACTAGGTTAGACTCATAGTGATCCACTTGCTTACAGCTTCCCAATAGCTGAGATTATAAGCATGTGCTCCCAAGCCCAGTCTTTTTTTTTTTTTTTTTTTTTTTTTTTTTTTT